>BLSH010158756.1:1457498-1468487 GCA_018402905.1 Glandirana rugosa | reverse complement strand
AAAAACAAATTTCTTACTTTTTGCTAAAATACAAATCCAAAAAAAAAATATAAAAAAACATTTTTTTTTTTATCGGTTTTGGCCGATTTATATTCTTCCTCATATTTGTGATAAATAAAAATCGCAATCGGCGTTTATTGATTGGTTTGCGCAAAAGTGGCCGCGTTTACGGACGATGAGAATTCATTTCTGGGGTTTTTATTTTTTACTAGTAATGGCGGCGATCTGCGATTTTTAGCGGTACTCCGATATTGCAGTGGACTTGTTGGACCATTTTGACGCTTTTTTTGGACCATTAGCATTTATACAGCGATCAGTGCTATAAAAATGAACTGATTACTGATTTACTGTGTAAATGCCATTGGCAGTGAAGGGGTTAACCTGGAGGCGGCGCTCTAAGGGTTAACTGGGCATGTTCCCTGGGCATGTTCTAACTGTATGGGGGCTGCCCTAGCAGGGGAAGGGGAGCGATCACAGCTTCCATATAGAGGAAGGCTGTGATCACAGCCCTTCCCCCTCTCACAGAACGGAGATCCGTGTCTACTTACACGGACCTCCGTTCTTTCACTGGGGGGGCATCGCGGCTAGCCGGCGGAGATTGAGTCCGCCGCACCCGCTCCCTGGACCCCCCCTGACACAGTGAGCGCGCGGGCGCGCCCTCACAGTGCATGATATCGCAGCCGCCGTCGTATGACGGCGGTTTGCGATATCGAGCCATCTTGTCGCCGTCAACCCTCGGCAAGTGCTTAATATCACTTTAAACTGAAGTTAAACTTTAAGCCTTGTTCACACCATGTGCAGAGATGTCAGTTTTTCTGTATGCATTCTGCAAGTGCAGGAAAAAATAGTTCTACGTGCCCTGTTCACATCACACTGGTATCGTGCAGATTTTTTCTATGCAGAAATCCGCAATGTGTGTGCAGTTTTCTACATGGGGGAAAAAAACTGACATGATATCAACACTGTGGTGTGAACTGGGTACATAACTGACACGCATGAAACTGATGTCTCCGTGCATAATACTGATGTAAACTCGTGTCAAGTGAAATCTGTGTGGTTTTTCCCATCAGTTTTGCAGTTATGTGTACAAACCCTAAAAGCGTACTTTATCACCACATATATTTTTATTCATCCTAACCACATGAATAATGTGCAACGGGTATACAGTTGTATGCAAAAATTTAGGAACTGTCAGCAGCGGAGCTAAAAGACAGACTGTCAATGTGCTTTTTCCCTCTGTTCTGGAACTTTTACAGGGCTGAACCTCAGACAGACAAAAAACATATATACACACTTTGTGGAATAAACTATTGATGCTGCTGAAACTAAAATATATAGTTCATGAATGTGTCATCTCTGAGCTAGTATCCCCATCCAGAAATTGATGCCTGAACAAAAGGGGTGTCATCCTCCTGAAGAGAAAAGCAAATTCAAGCATTTTCAAGGAGGGGGCAAAATGAGAGTAACATACAATTGTATGCAAAAGTTTAGGAACCCCTGACAATTTCCATGATTGTCATTTATAAACATTTGGGTGTTTGGATCAGCAATTTAATTTTGATCTATCAAATAACTGAAGGACACAGTAATATTTCAGCAGTGAAATGACGTTTATTGGATTAACAGAAAATGTGCAATATGCATCAAAAGGAAATTTGACGGGTGCATAAATTTGGGCACCCTTGTCATTTTGTTGATTTGAATACCTGTAACTACTTAGCACTGATTAATTGAAACACACAATTGGTTTGGTGAGCTCATTAAGCCTTTAACTTCATAGACAGGTGCATCCAATCATGAGAAAGGTATTTAAGGTGGCCAATTGCAAGTTGTTGTTTTCTTTGGCTCTCCTCTGAAGAGTGGCAACATGGGGGCCTCAAAACAACTCTCAAATGACCTGAAAACAAAGATTGTTCTACGTTATGGTTTAGGGGAAGGCTACAAAAAGTTATCGCAGAGATATAAGCTGTCAGCGTCCACTGTGAGGAACATAGTGAGGAAATGGAAGACCACAGGCACAGTTCTTGTTAAGGCCAGAAGTGGCAGCCACATAAAATATTGGAGAGGCAAAGGTGAAGGATGGTAAGAATGGTCAAAAACAGCCCACAGACCACCTCCAAAGACCTACAACATCAACTTGCTGCAGATGGTGTCACTGTGCATCGTTCAACAATTCAGCGCACTTTGCACAGGGAGAAGCTGTATGGGAGAGTGATGCGAAAGAAGCCTTTTCTGCACACACGCCACAAACTGAGTCGCTTTAGGTATGCAAACGCACATTTAGACAAGCCAGCTTCATTTTAGAATAAGGTGCTGTGGACTGATGAAACAAAGATGGAGTTATTTGGCCATAACTAGGGGCGTTATGCATGGCGGCAAAAGAACACAGCGTTCCAAGAAAAACACTTGCTACCCACAGTTAAATTTGGTGGAGGTTCCATCATGCTGTGGGGCTGTGTGGCCGGTGCCGGTACTGGGAATCTGGTTAAAGTTGTAGGTCGCATGGATTCCACTCAATATCAGCAGATTCTTGAGAATAATGTTGAGGAATCAGTTACAAAGTTGAAATTACGCCGGGGCTGGATATTTCAACAAGACATTGACCCAAAACACTGCTCAAAATCTACTCGGGCATTCATGCAGAGGAACAAGTACAATGTTCTGGAATGGCCATCCCAGTCCCCAGACCTGAATATCATTTGACATCTGTGGGGTGATTTGAAGTGGGCTGTCCATGCTCGGCAACCATCAAACCTAACTGAACTGGAAATGTTTTGTAAGGAGGAATGGTCCAAAATACATTCATCCAGAATCCAGACTCTCATTACAGGCTATAGGAAGCGACTAGAACAGTGGTTCTCAACTCCTGTCCTCGGGACCCACCAACAGGCCAGATTTTAAGTATTGCCTTGGGGAGATGCAGACTAGAATACTGCAATCACTGAGCAGCAAATGATATCACCTGTGATGTATTTCATTTATCTTGCAAACCTGGCCTGTTAGTGGGTCCCGAGGACAGGAATTGAGAAGCACTGGTCTAGAGGCTGATATTTCTGCTAAAGGAGGCTCTACAAAATATTGATGTGATTTTTCTGTTGGGCTGTCCAAATTCATGCACCTGCCTAATTTCGTTTTGATGAATATTGCGCATTTTCTGTTAATCCAATAAACCTCATTTCACTACTAAAATATTACTGTGTCCTTCAGTTATTTGATAGATCAAAATGAAATTGCGGATCCAAACATCCAAATGTTTATAAATGACAATCATGGAAATTGTCAGGGGTTCCTAAACTTTTGCATACAATTGCATGTTACTCTCATTTTGCTCCCTCCTTGAAAATGCTTGAATTTGCTTTTCTCTTCAGGAGGATGGCACCCCTTTTGTTCAGGCATCAATTTCAGGATGGGGATACTAGCTCAGAGATGACACATTCATGAACTATATATTTTAGTTTCAGCAGCATAAATAGTTTATTCCACAAAGTGTGTATATATGTTTTTTGTCTTTCTGAGGTTCAGCTCTGTAAAAGTTCCAGAACAGAGGGAAAAAGCACATTGACAGTCTGTCTTTTAGCTCCGCTGCTGACAGGCAGCTGAGATGCTTAAGAGTGAAAGCAGTGACTTGTTCAGCACAGCCTGCTCCTGCTTATCTTGTTCCATTCTAGTAAAGCTGCCAGGCAAGGTGGATGGAATGAAAACTCATGCTGCTGATGTAGTAGCAAGCATGGAATGTATGAACTGCTAAATGGGCTGATGGACATTTGGTTCAATGTAAACAAAAGGAATATCCTAGATAATGCTTGGTGCACGCTATACATTTTTCGTTGGGCTGAGCGAGAAAAAGATCTCTGTATTAACACAAGTGATAGTACAGCGATTTCCCCCCCCCCCATGCTGTTGTATTCTGACAGGGGAACTACACCCCCTTTTCAGGACACACTGATCAGCACTTACAGCCACTGACTACGAAGGCTGATCGAATGCATGTCGGTTGCTGGTTTTCCAGCATGCCCGTTTGATAGAAGCTGGGCAGACTGCTCTACACACTGGCTGAATTTCAGCCAATTTCTGTTGAACCAACCAATGTTTGGCCTGTGTGTATCAGCCTTAAAGGATAAGTTCACTAAAAATAAATGAATGTATATTTTTTTGCAGGTAAAAAAGGTGCATCTGTTTATCTTTTGTTGCAGGAGCCTGTGAAGCTTTGCACCAGCGATCAGCAGATCACTGGTGCCACGCAGGTCTCCTGCAGGCTGTCAGTGTCCTCCCATACACAAGAGGATCCAAGTAATTTCTTGCCTCCCAATAAACTCCTGCCTTTTCAGTGTATTAAATAAAGGAATTTACTATGTGGTTGCGATTTTGTTTTTCTTGCGAGTTTGTACATATGACCACATTTTTCTGTGGCTCTTTAGGCCTACAGATATCTGAGAGAAGATGTGAAGACATTTCAAGGAAAACCTATAAAGGTAATAATTAACCCTGATTTAGGAATACCTGACTAATTTGTTGCTACAAAGCTCTGATCTGTATAACTTCCCTTTGTTTTTAGGCGAGGATAAAAGCAAAGCCAATAGCGATAAACACTTTTTTGCCAAAGAATGGTTTTAGACCTTTGGATATGAATCTGTACACACAACAACGCTATACGACATCATTTTACATACCTCCGCTGTACAGTCCACAGCAACAGTTCCCACTTTACAGTCTCATTACCCCACAGACCTGGTCTACAGCACACAGCTACCTGGACCCATCACTGGTATGTGCCCTGCATCTTAACCACAGTTGTTCTTGTCTGTACTTTTTGATAAAAAAGCATAATTTGTGACACCTGTAAACGATCTTGTCTTAATCTTTCATTCACCAGAATCCTATTGGTTTTAGTTGAGGAGTTTAACAGAATTGCTGGTGACCTGTAATACACTAACATTTTAGTAATCGCAACCTATATAGAACCTGCTTACCCCCACCACCTTAGGTTGCAAGTCTTCAGTGTATTGTGGATGGGGGTAAAGTTGAGGGTTTGGAGAGTGCAGCGTAGTGGATATGTGAAAAGTACTATACACTTTACAGGTAAATATGTAGCTTTGATTGTTAAGTAATGCTTTGATTTATGTTTCTGTTAGGTAACACCATTCCCCAATACTGGATTCATTAACGGGTTTACATCTCCTACTTTCAAGCCAGCAGCATCACCTTTAACATCTCTGCGACCTTACACACCCAGGAACAGGCAAGTGGAGCTGTCCTCTGCAAGCTTCCCCACTGATTTTTAGTACGACCGTGTTTAAGTCAGCCATATTAGAGATTTTATATATATAATTTGGTTCCAACTAAAACTTTTTTTTTTTTTTTGGATTGATTAGGTGTTTTGAAACTCTGTCCAATATAATTATCATACCAGTTGGCTTACGGGCAGATATGAAATAGTCGTAGGTTTTAACCCTTCCTGTCATACAGTGTGTTTATTTTGTTATCTGTGTCCCCTTTGGAGTGATTTCCCGCCTCATGGATTAAGTGTTCTGACTGGTGTACCACTTTGTCTTCTCCACCGTACTTTCAAATGTAGCTTCAAGGGTGGCATTAGAAAGCCATATTTTACTTTAAAAGGTAGTGAATGCTTGGAACAGACTTCCAGCAAAGGTAGGGAGTCAATGAACAGTAAGTGAACTTAAACCTGCTTAGGATATACCCAGATTTACACACGAACAATAAAAGGCAGCCTTTACAGACCACTTGGTCTTTCTGCTGTCACTGACCTACGTTTCATTTTAGTGGTTGTGAAACATTTTACTTTAAATGCTTTCTAGGAACCCTGGCAAATCCCATCTTCGGCATACAATACCAAGTACCGAGAGGGCCCCTGCACTTCTTGATGGTCCAGCTATTTTCAACTTTACTACTGATAGACTAATCAATGGTGTGCGTGGGCCTCCAGCACGGCAACCCGGACAAACCAGAGCAAGAATGCCGAATACAACAACATTTAAAAGGGACGTTGGTACAGGCCGTGTGGAACCTCCAACTATTGAAAACTCCACTGGTCTTGGGAGGGGGAGGTGAGTACAGTTGTGTTTTTAGAGAATGTAAACCCCAACAATAAGCTTCTCTGATTTACTCCTTTTTGGTCTGGTAAATATACAATTTGCAAGTGTTCTGTTTGGTCTGTTAATTTCTAGAAATCCATTGTTGTCTTGTGCATTTTGCAATGTTCCTAAGCCCTGTTCAGTTAATTTCTGTGAACCGGACACCACCTCCCTTTTTATTATTGAAAGGGTCAATTTTCTATAGTCTTCAAACAGTCCTAAGTTGACAACACCACTCCACCATAGACAGTGTTCAGTGAGTAAGCATGGTCACTCTAGGACAAAGAAGCATTATTCTGAGAGGGAAAACAGTTGGAAATAAAGGAAAATATGTCTGAAAAAATATTACAATTTTGTTACTGGGTTTATATATACTTTAAAGGCACACTAATCATAAAGGACAGTGTGTTGTGATTAGCTTGCATATACACACCTGGCAGACTTTCTCTTTCGTTCATTGACAGACAGCGATCCATATTTCTTGACCAGTGGGTTATATCTCCCTCTACAGGAGTAGGACTATGCAGAAAAGAAAAAAAAGATTACGCCTATGGGCAGTCCTCGGTGATATACACCCCCCTCTCTGCTATAGGCCTCCGTTTTTTTTCTGCCTAGTCAGGAGTAAGGACATGGTTCCCTGCTGGGATCTCTAGTCCTGGTAATCTTTTTTTTTTTTTTTTTTTTTGTGAGGAGGATCTGTCTGGGAGCAGGATTCTGCTGGATCGATGAGTAGGAGGCCCCCACCTCTCCTTCCCTGGAGGGTTGAGGGGCTCGGGTACTCCCTGTGGTGGTCGGTCCCTCCGGGGTTCACCCCCCCCCCACTGTTCCAGGGTGAGGCCCAGGCTTGGGCTCCTTTCCCACCCCAGGGGTTCTTGCTGGGGATCAGGTACCTCCATGGACCCATCGGCTGCCCTCTTTACTCTGGCGATTTGCTAATTTAGGCCTCGACTTTGCGGCCTACTGACCAAGGGCCGTGTCGGCTGGTCCGGCCTCCGTTCCACGGCTCAGAACGGTCCGGACCACACACGGGCCGCGGACTCGCATACTAGGGGTGGTTTCAGGCATACTAGGCCCCACAGCCGCCCCCTGGCAAAGGGGCGACCCCCCCTCCTGGGGGGATCCTTTTGGGTGAGCCCCCCCGGATGTCCCATGTGCGGGGCCTGGGCTGCGCCCTGGGGGGCCTCAGTGTGTACCCCCTGTGCGGGGCCTCAGTGGCATTCCCTGTGCGGGGCCTCAGTGGCGTCCCCTGTGCGGGACCCCGGTTGCGTCCCCTGTGCGGGACCCCGGTTGCGTCCCCTGTGCGGGACCCCGGTTGCGTCCCCTGTGCGGGACCCCGGTTGCGTCCCCTGTGCGGGACCTCGATAGTCGTCCCTTGTGGCTGATGCCCCCTGTGAGGGGCCTCAGCCTGTGCACCCTATGAGGGGCCTCAGCCTGTGCCCCTTATGAGGGGCCTGACTTGGAGAGGGGTATCGGCCTGTGTCCCCATGCGTGGGCGTCGGCGGCATCCCCTGTGTGGGACCTCAAGCAATCTGGCCACGGTAGTGGTCCACCTTGCGGTTTGGGGCCCATGCTCCCTGTTCGGTCACATAGTGAGGATGTTTCCTCCACGACTGAAGTGGTGGACAGGGCTGTCTGCCGCGGCAAAAGCATTTCCTTTTCCCTCCTATCTGGCAACAATTGCCCAGGAAGCATGGAAGGGTTCAAAGTGCCCCTTTGTGATCCAAAGGAGGATCGTGGTGGGTTACTCCTTGGGGGGAAGGGGGGGGGGGTCCCGGGGGGGGTCCCCGGGGGGTCCCCTCCTTAGAAAGTGGACTGTTTCCACCAGTGGTGGATTCCTCTGTCTCTTAACGCCATGAGACTACCATGATTCTGGTAGGGAAATCTCCGGTTTTACAGATCTGGCAGACATGTCTGGAGCTGAATTCCCCTGTCTGTGCTGAATGGCGGATCTGTTGATCTAGGGACATGCGTTTGGTCTTCCATGTCTCTTGACCGCAGTCCCCCTGGTTACTGAGCTCTCAGTTTTCACAGTGGTGCTTTGACCTGTATGTGGCCTGGGTGTTGGTATGCGGACTGTCCATGGTCGCTTCGGGGCAACCCTGGCTGACATTGTTGCGTGTCTCCCGGAGGGGGAAGGTGCATCTCTTCCTCAGTCTGAAATAGGAAAGGAACTTCCTCGCAGACACGGTCCTCCTTTCGAGGCACACAGTCCTTTCATTCTTCAGGGTCCACTGTCAGGGTTTCAAAACTTTTCAAACCCTCCTCGGGAGGTTCCAGACAGACCTGGTCTGGCAAGCCGAGAGCGGGTTTTTATCACCCGCGGACAAGGCATCTTCGGCTTGATGGTGCGCCCTCATTCACATCTGGAATGAGAGGGTCGTCTTGAGCTTGTTCAGTTACAAGATAGTGTTATGGCCTTGTTCCTCAAATTTGTTTTTTTTTTTGTCCCTCCCATTAGGCGTTTGTTACCGGACCGTGTGCAGTTCTCCTCGTGGGGCCGTACAAGCCCTGTTTCTTTGGGGTGTGCTTGTCCCGGTTCCTGACGGAACGTTTTTTTTTTTTTTTTTTTTCCTTCAGTCCTGTTCATGGTCACAAGATGGAGGGCATGGTGCTGTAGATCTGGACATCAAGGCTCTGAACTGCTTTTTTCCATCCGCATGGTGATGGCATCCCTTACGCTTGGGGGGACCTTCCTGGCTTTCTTCAATATCTTGAATCTCTGCTTTCGCACTCCACTGTGTGCCTGACCTCAGCACTCCCTCCGTTTTGCTGTGGGAGGAGAGCATTACCGGCTTGTGGTGTTGGTTTTTGGTCTCACCATCATTCCTCTGGTTATGTCGGGGGGGGGGGGGGGTTGCGGTCCTGAGCTACCTGGTCGACCCTTTTTCTGCGAGCAGAGTCCTCGACTGCCCCGTGGGGCAACGTAGCTCATATACTGACATTGACAGAACCCAGTTGGCTTCTATATTACCGGGAGTCCTCTCTGGCTGTTTACAGAACACTGGGTTATCTGGGCCTGACTCGGACCCCAGTTCTGGCCAAAGTCTTTTCGATATCTGGACAAAGCTCCAGGAGTTTCTTGCCGCATTTCGTCTACTGCGTCAGACAGGTGGGGCTCCTTGTGGACCTGCATGTGGTTGTTGGGTTTACTGGTACCTACTTTCGAGTTGTTTCCATTACATAGTTCCATGTAAGCTCCCTATAAGGGAGTTCCTGGCGTAATGAGCCTAGTGGCCAAGGTCTTTGGGCGGTCGGATAGGCTGGATCAGGAAGCCAAGGGTTTCCTCGTCTGGTGGCTTCTTCGGTTCCTTGATGGAGCAAATCCCTTCTCTCTGTGTATGGATGGCAAGGGCTCAGACTTTGTCTGGGTCATGGGTGGATCGATCGTCTTCAGGGTCTCCCTGTGCAGACCTCTCCTATGTACGTTTCCCAGGATTGAGTTCTAGCCAGCGGATGCCTCAGGCGGCTAGCGTAGGACCACTGGTGGGTCTTTCGCTGAGCCGTGTTTCCTCGGATAGGTTTTCGATGGGCACCTTGTGCGTACTGTCTCAACAGACAGGGACGGACCGAGAGCTTGGGCTCAGTCACGGGATCTTCTGGTGGGCTTTTCATATGTTCTGGTGGCCCGTGGGGCCGATATCGTTTGATCTAGGCTCCTTTTATTCACCAGCTTCGGCTGTGACCTTTTCACGGGATCATGGCCGCAATGATTCCGGTTACTCTGTTGCCGGATGATACTGTCGGTCTGGTTAAGCTGATTTGGTATGCCTGGTCATTTATGTTCCTTGGGCACGATCTTTCGAGGAGGATCTGCGATCCCTAGGGCTGTTCTTCCATCTTACTTAGTCAGTGGTTTTGTTTTGACGACCTGGCTGTGATAGCCAGGTGCTGCTGTTCTGGCACTGCTTGAGACTGAGGAGTCTCCCTCTAGGGAAAGCAACCACCGGATGTGACACTTTCGTCCTGCTCAGTGGTTCCAATTTTGTCCTCCCTCCACGGTGGATTGAGCAGACATGGGCTTGAGTACTAGGTGTCAGCCTTGGCAGTTTTCTTCAGGGTCCCCTGGTCTTGTTTTCTTTGGTGCATACCTTGGTTCAGGAGCTCGAAGTCTGTCTCCACTGGTGGGGTCTGGCCTTGGTGTTTTCCTTTTGAATAAGGACTTTGTGTTCATCTTTCTGTTCTTTGTCCACATTTCCTACGGGATTTGGGGTGATCGGGTGTCTTTGCCAGCCCCTGAGTCTTGTCAGAGAGTTAGACTTTTTGATGCGGTCGGACAGAGTATGGGGCTCTCTGTTTCGCTGTGACCATTTCTGGATGGCCTCAGACGGATAATGACTCTGACCTATTCTGTCAGGGGTAGGGCTCCCCTTTTTTCCCCTGTTACGGCACATTCTACTCAGGTACTTAGTGTTTCTTGGGTCTTCTGTCATCAGGCATCGGTTGCGACATTTGGCTGATGGCCTCCTGGTAGTAGGTGTACTCTTTCACAACATTCTACGAAGTGGATGTGCTGGCATCTGTGGATGCTGCTTTTGGCCGCAGGTTTTGCAGACTGTGGCTTGGAGGGTCTATCCTCTCGAGGGCGTATTGTTCAAGTGGGCTTCAGTTGCTCTGTGTTGAGCTTCTGTTACCCAGTTGGCTCTTGTGTTAGCTTGGAGTTTTCTCTTCGTTATCCCACCCCTCATGTTTGACACTGCTTTGGGACATCCCACTGGTCAAGAATATGGATCACCGTCTGTCAATGAATGATAGAGAAAATAGGATTTTTTGACTTGCCGTAAAATCCCTTACTCTGAGTTCATTAACAGACACAGCACCCACCCCTCTTAGGAGCTTTTGTTGCTTCTGATACTGCTTGTTACTAAACTAAAGGCCTATAGCGGGGGGGGGGGGGGGG
>BLSH010158756.1:1433688-1449543 GCA_018402905.1 Glandirana rugosa | reverse complement strand
CAAGGGTCCTTAAGGAACTTAGCCACGTTATTGCCAGGCCCTTGTACCTAATCTTTAAGAGCAGTTTTCTGACTGGTATGATACCAGCTGATTGTAAGAAAGCCAATGTAGTACCAATATATAAAAAAGGACTAAGATATATGTCTGGGAACTACAGACCAGTTAGCTTAACATCAATAATTGGCAAGCTCTTGGAGGAAATAATAAGGGATTACATACAAGATTATTGTAACGAGAACGGTATCATTAGTGGTAATCAACATGGGTTCATGAAGGATCGTTCTTGCCAAACCAATCTATTAACCTTCTATGAGGAGGTGAGCTGCCATCTAGATAAGGGAAGGCCTGTAGACGTGGTGTATCTGAATTTTGCGAAAGCATTTGATACAGTTCCCCATAAACGTTTACTGTACAAACTAAGGTCCCTTGACATGGATCAAAGGGTGAGCACCTGGATTGAAAATTGGCTACAAGGGCGAGTCCAGAGGGTGGTGATAAATGGGGAGTACTCAGAATGGTCTGGTGTAGAAAGTGGTGTTCCCCAAGGTTCTGTCCTGGGACCAATCCTATTCAATTTATTCATAAACGACTAGGAGGACAGGGTGAACAGCTCAATCTCAATATTTGCAGATGATACCAAGCTAAGCAGAGCAACAAACTCTCCACAGGATGTGGAAACCTTGCAAGAAGATCTGAATAAATTAATGGGGTGGGCAGACAAGTGGTAAATGAGATTTGATGTAGAAAAATGTAAGATAATGCATTTGGGTACCAAGAACAAGAAAGCAAACTACTCACTAGGGGGAGAGCCTCTGGGGGAATCTAGGATGGAAAAAGACCTAGGGGTCCTAGTGGACAACAGGCTCGGCAGTGGCATGCAATGCCAAGCTGCTGTAAGCAAAGCTAACAAAGTGTTGGCATGCATCAGGAAAGGGAGCAACTCCAGGGATATATCAATAATTCTCCCGCTATACAAGTCTCTGGTGAGGCCGCACCTGGAATATGCCGTCCAGTTCTGGGCACCAGTCCTCAGGAAGGATGTTCTGGTATTGGAAAGGGTACAGAGAAGGGCCACAAAGCTTATTAAGGGATTGGAGGACCTTAGTTATGAGGAAAGATTACAAGCACTGAATTTATTCTCTCAGGAGAAGAGACGCTTGAGCGGGGATAAGATTTCAATGTATAAATGCTGTACTGCTGACCCCACAATAGGTACTAAACTATTCCGTGCAAGGGAGCACACAAAGACACGCGGCCATTCACTAAAAATAGAAGAAAGGTGGTTTAACCTTAAAAAACGTAGAGGGTTCTTTACGGTAAGAGCAGTGAGGATGTGGAATTCTCTTCCACAAGCAGTAGTCTCTGCTGGGAGTCTAGATAATTTAAAAAAACTATTAGATGCACACCTAAGGGAGCACAACATTGTGGGGTATACAATTTTTAATACTGACATTAAAAACACTCTCACATATTGGACTTAATGGACTTGTGTCTTTTTTCAACCTCGTTGACTATGTAACTATGCTCTGTACCAAGACTTCCTGTAAAGACATAGTAAACCATTTACTATGCTTCAGTATGATTGAATACAGGAGTGATTAGGTGAAGAGTAATTAATGAAAGTGGATTGTTCCAATTGGCAGCATTTGAGGGACCGTTCTGTTTTAGAAATTTGTGGTCACTGAAACAACCTTAAGCACATAGCAGAAATGGGGGGTGGGGGGGTTAGCCTACATAAGGCATACTGACCTGGCCAGCTAGAATGCCTGCTGTATGCCTTAACAGCTTTGACAACAAAAGGGTTAAAGAAGCCTGTACCATGCTGTACTGTACAACCAGAAAAAAATAGGATTTTTGACTTACCGTAAAATCCTTTTCTCTGAGTTCATTAACGGACACAGCTTCTTATTCTTGACATGTGGGGTATGCGCCTTTTACCAGGAGTAGACTAGGCAGAACATAGTTCAGACAAAAAAGCAAGCTAGCCCCTCCCAGGGGGCAGTCCTCACTCTGCATAACCCCCTCCGCGCTGCTAGCACTTCAGTTCCTAACAAGCAGTACAAATTCAGAACACAGAGGGGTGGGTGCTGCGTCCATCAATGAACTCAGAAAAGGATTTTACGGTAAGTCAAAAAATCCTATTTTCTCTTTTGATCATTGACTGACGCAGCCTCTTATTCTTGACATGTGGGGACGTCCCAAAGCAGTGTCAACCAAAGAGGGGTGGGTATCACAATAACAACCGTACCCAACGGAAAATTCTCCGGGAGGCGCCAGATGCGCCTACACCGCCGTCTGCAAAACTTTGCGGCCAAAAGCAGCATTCGCAGATGCTGACACATCAACTTTGTAAAACTTCGCAAAGGTGTGCACAGAGGTCCAAGTGGCAGCCTTGCACACCTGAGACACCGACGTTTGGTGTCAGAAAGCCCAGGAAGTACTAATCGCCCTGGTGGAATGAGCCATGACCGGAAAGGGGGGTTCTCGACCCCGAACCTCATACGCACAGGTCACAGTCTGTCTGATCCAACGAGGGATAGGGGCCGACGGGGCCGCCAGTCCTTTGCGAGGGCCATCCGCCATCACAAACAGCGCGTCCGGCCTCCGAAAGGAGGCTGTGGCCGTCAAATACACCCGCAGAGCCCTAACCACATCCAAGGAGTGCAAAGCAACCTCCCTAGGATGTGACGGGCGCGGACACAAAGAAGGAAGTACAATGTCCTCATTAATGTGAAACGAGGATACCACCTTTGGTAGAAACTAAGGAGATGGGCGCAGCACCACCTTGTCCTTATGCAGGACCAAGTAGGGAGACCTACAAGACAAAGCCGCCAACTTAGACACCCGCCTGGTGGATGTGATGGCCACCTTTTGCGAGAGCAACAGCAAAGAAATGTCTCTGATCTTTTCATATGGCGGCTTCTGCAGTACTGAAAGTACCCGGTTCAAATCCCACGGCGCCAGGGGCGATCGCACCTGAGGGGCCATATTACGTACCCCCTGTACAAATGTACGAATCAAAGAGTGCGTCGCTAACGGACACTGGATAAGAATCACTAGGGCCAAAATCTGCCCCTTGAGGCTACTCAATGCCAGTTTTTGATCCAGGCCTTGCTGAAGAAAGGCCAGCAAAGGAACGGGGGTTCCAGCCTCGCACCAAGCAATATAAGCCTTCCAGGTGCGGTGATAAATCTTGTGTGACATGGACTTACGTGCCTTAAGCATGGTGGGGATCACCGACTCAGAAACCCCCTTATCCCTCAATACCTGGGATTCAATAGCAGGGCCGTCAAAGTCAGCGAGTGTAAAGCGGGGTGCAGGATGGGCCCCTGCGACAGCAGATCTTCGCAGCCGCCAGGAAACATCCGTTACCATCCGTACCACATCGGCGTAACAAGGACGCCGAGGCCAATCCGGAGCCACCAGGATAGCCTGAATCCCCTCCACTTCTATCCTGCGCAACAGGTGCGGAAGAAGCTTGAGAGGAGGGAAGGCGTAAAGTAGGTGGTACCCAGACCGAGCACCTGCACCGGGCGCACGAAAAATACACTTCTGGGTAGAGAAAGAGGAACCCTGTTTTCGGCGTTGCTCCCGCCACTTGGGTTCCAGAAGAAAAGTACTCTTCCCCCTCCTGTGAAATCCTTAATGATCTCATCCAGGGAAGTCCCAAACAGCCGACCGCCCTGAAATGGCAGGTCCATGAGGCCTTTTTTCGACGCATGGTCGCCCGACCAGCACCTCGGCCACAGCAGCCGTCTAATGATGATCGCAAAAACTGCCAGTTTGGACAGCATAGGAGCTACGTCCAAGGCCGCGTCGCAGAGGTATCTGAGACCCTGCGCCAGCTGCACCGACTCCGAAGGAACCACGAGGTCCCCCAAATCCTTGTGCGACACTGTTGCCCACTCCATGAGCGACTGCGCCACCATTGCTGATGCCAGTACCGGCCGCATGGCCACCCCCGCCACCAGGAACATAGCCTTGGACACCGCCTCCGTCCGCCTGTCGGCTGGATTTTTAAATGATGGAGAACCATCGGGATAGTGGTATCCTTGTTCAGGCGGGCCACCGGCGGGTCTACCATGGGGGACACCCACTTCTGCAACAAGCTATCCTCAATAGGATAGCGCACAGAAAAGCGTTTTGGTAATGCGAACGAATTCTGAGGACGCTGCCACTCCTTGTAGACAAACTGATCAAAATATGGCACATAAGGGAAAACCTTTGGGGCCCGAGCCGGCCTATGGGACCCAAAGGCGTAAGCCGCCTCCTGCGACATCCCAGCCTGGCCCAAACGCAGTGTCTCGCGGACGGCAGCCACCAGGGAGCCCACCAACGCCTTTTCCCACGCTACGGTGGCCCTCTGCTCCTCCTCACCGTCAGAAGGGTCCAATTCCCCATCTGACAGATCCACGGGGGTCCCTGTGACCACATAACCCCCTTCCGGCTCCGAATCCTCCTCAGAGGATGGGGGAGGGGGTGAACGCTTCTTCGCCACCCCCCTACCACGGACCGGTTCCACCCGGGCGAGAAATTCGTCCAAAATTGAAGTCAGCTTTTCTAGTGGGACTACAGGTCCCAGCGCTGCCGGAGCCCCCGCGGAGACTTCCGAGACAGACACTTCCGGTTCAGCCTCCATTGCGCCACCCCCCGGAACACCTGTAAGGCCTACAGGCCGGCCACAAGGCCACCCCTCAGCTGCCCCCGCACAGCGGCCCGGAAATGCACAGGAGGACCCGCACTGCGCCGCTACCAGCACCCCAGGTAGAAGCCAGCTATACTTGCTGAAAAGCCTGCCGTATCTGCCTCACTGCTGCTGGGAGCTCCCCCACACGTGCCGACTGCGCCGTCCAGACTGAGGAAACTGCGCCACAACACATGCTATTTGCCCATCAGGAGACCAACCAAAAATTGCCGCCGAGCGATCACTAGAGGCCAAATACTAGTATGAGAATCCCCGCGCCACAGCTATATGAACTGATCTGCAGCTGCTGTTATAACCTCGCCTAGGTGAGGGATTGAATAAATATGTAATGAGTAACAGCGCTGGGGGCGTGGCCTGGACAGCAATGGCGTAGGACGCACGAGGAGAGAGCTTCGTGACACACTACTTCTTCCACATAAATCCTGACTACATTACTTAGCCCAATCGACGCCGATACACCGACTGCTATCCGGGATTACAGTGCAGCGATGTCCCCGACGAAGAAGGCGCCAGAAGCCGCCACACAGTTGGCTAAATTCCGCCGTCAGGACAAGGAAGCACAGGCCGAAGATGGCGCCGGGGCCTTGCCTCCGGCGGAACGACCGGCTGCGGACACGGATAAAATCCTTGAGGTGGTATCCCTCTGCCAGACTACCCTTACAAATAAAATGGACGAAATGAAGGTTGAAATCTCTCTCATCAGACAAGACGTCTCCAAATTGAGAGACAGAGTAAAAGAGGCAGAGGACGGCGTTAGCGCGGCTGAAGACGCCATCCATCCCCTCCGCCATGCCACAGATGAGATGCGCAGAGAGGTACAACAAATCGCGCTCAAACAAGACGACATGGAAAACCGTCTCAGACGGTGCAACGTTCGTTTCATCGGATTCCCTGAGAAGGCGGAGGGCACCGATACTGCGACCTTTCTGGAGACGCTACTCATCAAGACCTATGGCAGAGAGGCTTTCTCTGTTATGTTTGCGGTGGAACGTGCCCACCGAATCCCTGCACGTCCGCCGCCGGTGGGGGCCCCGCCGAGGACCCTAATAGCTAAACTCCTGAATTTTCGGGACCGAGACAAAATCCTCCGTCTATCAAGAGAACAAGGCAACATCTCCTTTAACGGGACCCACATCGCGGTGTTCCCCGATTTTTCTGGAGAGGTACAGTGACAACTTTCAAAATTTCAAGAAATCAAAAGGCGCCTCCGAGCCAAGCATGTTAAATATGCCATGCTATTCCCCGCTCGCCTGAGGGTGGAGGATGAGGGCCGCGTGCAATTTTCTGATACCCCAGAGGCGGCGTCCTCATGGCTAGATGGCCGACCGTGACTGCAAAGAGACCTACACCGTTAAACTGTGAGTACTATCCCGGCACTGACTGCTAAGACATTCTTATCCTTATCACACCAATATCGGCCACATCAATACCCTTTTCGCTTGTACACTACCCTGCTACTGGCCGCAGAGCGCGCGGCATCCTCCTATTCCATCACTAAACTTGTGACCCTCTGATAACTGCACTGATGCCCATTCCGCTGCGGATGTGACATGCAAGTGTGCTTTACACCGGTGCCATCTCCTACCTTGGGGGGAGACCCCCCCCCCAATCTTCCACTATGGTTTTGATCGGACTACACTATCCTACTCTGATGCATAACTTACTATCCCCATCAGCGGACATTAGGAGATTATCGGCTCCTCAACACCAACTTTTGTGCCGTACCACCATTGCCTTTTGACCAGTGGACTGGTCGCCCCCATAGAGTTAAGTAGTGGCTCCCCCCTGCAGATGCCGCACCGGGGATGCTGACCCATTGTTGGCGGCTGCCGCTCCGACCCTTGTTCGGGAATTGTATGCTCACACCAAGTTGGGGAGTTGCTGAGCTGGGTCTGTTAAAATTTGCTCCAGTTGAGCATTGGTTATGTATATGGACTACATTTTATTATGGTACAATGTCTTATTGTAGGATTGAACACATAATCCAGTATGTATTTCACCGATGTGTTTATGCTTGGGGCCCAAAAAATGTATTTTTATCTGTATCTGTTCTGATCCGATGCACCCTGGGCCGTCTCTCATACGGTACACTTCCAACATGGCTACCTTGAAATTTATGACCTGTAACATTCGAGGTCTTCGTAACAAAATTAAACGCACAGCAGCACTTAAATATATTAAATCACAGGGGGCGCATATTATTGCACTAGTAGAAACCCACGCTACGGGTCACCTGCCGACCGCTTTCCGCCGCCCTGGGATAGGGTGGACATACCACTCGACACATACCCCACTGTCAAGGGGGGTGGGGTTTCTCTTTTAGTGGCCAAATCTGTCCCTTTTGAGGTGATATCTGTGACATCGGATCAGGACAGAAGATACGTATATATATATATATGCTACTATACAGGGGTCCCCACTGCTTATCCTGGTGTGCTATGTCCCTCCTCCATACAGCTCGGAGGTTGTCAATGAGGGCCTTGCATTTATGGCTCAATATCCGTCGATCCCGGCTGTGCGGATGGGGGACTTTAATATGACCATGACCCCTGCCCTTGATCGAATGTGCAGAGAAGGGGGAGAACCCCCAACCCCCCCCCCACGGGGACATACTAGATTATACCGAATTTTAACGGACTTCTCCTTAGTAGACGCATGGAGACATCTCCACCCCACTGATAGAGCTTACTCTTGCTACTCCGCCAGTCACAACACAATGTCATGTATTGACTTTACACTCATTTCCAGAACACTACTACCGGTATTGACGGGGGCGGGAATTGCTCCACAAATATTGTCAGACCACGCCCCTTGTTGGGTAGAGCTTAGGTTGTTGGAGCATCCCCCCCCCCGCATCTGGAAACTGAACCCCTATTGGTTATCAGCACTGGAGGATCATAGGACAATAATGGAAGAATTTAAAGTGTTCTTTAATCACAACCAGGATACCTCAGCGTATGGGACGGTATGGGAGTCATTCAAATTACATGCCCCCATGGTTCTCACCATTAGAATTAATAGGCTTAAAAAAACAACCTCAGCGGTAATACAGGCCTCTACAGACAAATTATCTGAATTGATAGACGAACATAACTTACACCCATCGCCTGAAGCGCTTATGAGAACTAAGGCACAGACCCGTTTAGTCAATCAATTACATATAGAAAAATCAAAGACACCTCTTTTTCGCCAAACAAAAGCTCTTTGAGCACAGGGAACGGGCAGGAAAACTGTTGGCCTACCTAGCTAATATGGACAACACCCCCCCCCCCCATAGTAGTATCGTTAAAAGATACCCTAAATCAACTTATTGCTGACCCTGTTAGAGTGGCGGAGGAGTTTAAACACTTCTATCACTCTCTCTACGCGTCCCAGAACACATATAACAAACAAGAAATCAGGACCTTTCTTAAGAATATTCCACTACCTCGCCTTGGCAGAGCGCAGGTGACGCCACTTGAAGCGCCCATAACGAAGGAGGACATCGCGACCGCAGTGTCAAACCTAGCTAAGTCCAAGACCCCTGGACCTGATGGCCTCCCTCTAGAATTCTATGATACCTACTCGGACCTCCTAGTCCCAAAACTACAACTCTTATACCAACACGTTTTTGACACGGGTACCCTTCCGCCCTCCATGACTGAGGCCAGGATAGTGGTCATCCCGAAACCTGGGAAAGACCCCCACTATCCTGAATCCTACCGCCCCATTTCCTTACTGCCTGTTGACGTTAAGATTCTGGCTAAGATCCTCGCTACCCGTCTCAACAAAGTTATACTATCCCTGGTCCACCCAGACCAGACGGGCTTTATGCCTGGGAAGAACACGGCTATGAATATTAGGCGTCTGTTTGCAAACCTTCAGGCGACACACGACAATGTAGGCTCCAGGGTGATGGTGACGCTTGACGCGGCAAAGGCATTTGATTCAGTGGAGTGGCCATATTTAATAGAATGCCTTCGCCAGTTTGGATTTGGCCCACACTTCATCAGATGGGTACAATTACTTTACAGCTTTCCCAGAGCGCGTGTACTAGTCAATGGGCACCTCTCTGAACAATTTAATTTGGAACGAGGAACTCGACAGGGATGCCCCCTCTCTCCCCTGCTATATGCCCTTGCAGCCGAACCGTTCGCTATAGCGATACGAGCCCACCCAGACATATCGAGACTCCGAATTGGTGACAGAGAGGAAAAAATTGGGATGTATGCGGACGACACAATTCTATACCTAGCAGACGCAGGTCATTCATTGCAGGTGGCCCTTCAGACAATAGAAGACATCGGACGATACTTGAGCTTGCGCATAAATTGGTCCAAATCTCAAATCCTACCCATAGACCACTTCCCCTCTCCTCCACAAGACATATCCCTCCCACTGACAAAGGTGTCCTCGATTAAATATCTTGGGGTGATGGTTGCTAGATGTTTTTCAGAGTATTACACCTTTAATTTAGAACCCTTAATCGCTCTAACTAAACACAAAACCCAAATCTGGTCTAAATTACCCCTGGGGGTCATGGGCCGCATAAATATAATAAAAATGATCCTCCTTCCTAAAATTTTATACATGCTATGGCACTCCCCTCTATATATTCCCCTTAAATTCTTTAAAATATTGGAATCCATACTGAACTCGTTCGTATGGGGACACTCAAGGCACAAACTGTCCTGGATAACTCTTAAAAACTCTACCTCCTCGGGAGGAACAGCTGTTCCGGACTGCCAAGACTATTATATTGCCTCCCAATTGTCTCACCTTTATCATATCATGAAGAACGAGGAATCCCGATACCACTCCTTAGTGTGCCACCCCCCGGCCCACACGCCACTACAGGCGATACTCAGAAACCACCCAAGAGACTCCCCCCCCAAATTTAACGACGGGCTATTGGCACATCATCGCAGAAGATGCTCTATGGCCCTACGAAAAACAGGCATCTTGGCTGTCCATCCATACACACCACTCTGGTACAACACTTCCCTATCGGAACTCATGACAATTTCAGACCCCAGTTTGTGGGTAAACCGGGGTGTTCTCTACATACGTCACGTGATGACAGCGAACAGACCCAAATCATTCCAATCCCTTAAGGAGGAATTCTCTCTCCCCAATCATTTCCTTTTTCGATATCTACAACTTCGACATGCTCTACAAACCCAATTCTCGACCACCCCCCCACTGCTTGACATCCCCCCTATCCTGAACATAATACTGGGATCCGAACCTACCAAACTAATCTCGATGTTCTATGCCTCCCTGCGTTCCCCACAAGACAGCAAAATTGCCTATGGAGCCAAATCTAGATGGGAGGCTGTGCTGGGGGAGATAGCTGATGAGGACTGGGAGGAGATTCTTGGCAGTGTCAAAGCAGTGTCGCCTAAAATATCAGATAGACTCACCTAACTGTATATAATACACCAGGCATATGTCACCCCAGTGAAGCTCGCCAAATTCCAGCCCAACCGTAGCCCATTATGTCCAATGTGCAATGCGGTGGCCGGCTCCTTTTTCCATATGATTTGGCAATGCCCAGGCATACAACCATATTGGATCCAGATAGTTCGTTTCCTACATGATATGATGGGATCCACAGTTCCGCTGGATCCCAAGTTATGCGTTCTTGGTCTGCATCCAGACGTAGAGATAGATAAATTCTCGATGATTTTCCTGAATGAAACATATTTGGCAAGAAAAGCGATCGCCCGCTGCTGGATGAGAGCCCAACCTCCCACTATTCAGGAATGGAAGCGTGACATTAATACCACCCTTCCATACAAAAAGATAATATACCAGAACAGAGGCTGCCCTGCCAAATTCTCTAGAATATGGGATAGATGGCTATAAGATGGGGAGACGTGTGACCTGGAAAATTCTTGAAAAAGATACACACATGTTCTAGATGGTGACCCACAGGAACATTAAACCCTGCATAAATGACCCCCTGGTGTACGTGAATGTTTAGTATTGCTTATTTAAAGTGTACTTACCAAGATTTGCGCCTCTCTTTTATTCTTTTTTGTTTCCAGGAAAAAAATGATAATATAAGTAATTTACCCTATGTGATAGGTCCTTACTTCGCACACTCAACGCTGTATTGACATGTACCTTATGTTTTATTTAACAATAAAGTTGTTTCATACAATTAAAAAAAATGAGTAACAGTGCTTGCTAATGTGAGAATATTGTGCAGTTGGTATGTGAAAAATTCTTCCACTATACTCTCCTGGATGTTATTAACAAAATATTAATAATATTGAATACCACAATCCAATGATATAAAGTGCAGTGTTGAATTATGTGCATTCATATTCATTATAACCCTTAGTACTGTAGCATCATACTGTCCAAATCCAATGAAGATTTAAAGTGCAATAAAGTCCAATATACAGTGCATTCTAGTGCTCAAAGTGACTTGGTGCTGTTTGTGCTCATATAATAAGGAATGATAAATATTGAGTAATATATAACACAATAATATAAAGTACAATGATAAATATCAAAAATTCATATTCATTCTGTCCAATCCAGTAGTAATTTAAAGTGCAATAAAGTCCAATATATGGTGTATTCCAGTGCTCAAAGTGACTTGTTGTTATTGCATAATCATCCTGATCAATGTTCCATGTATTATCAAAGTGCTTGTGCTCATGCCATCACCTTGTGCAGATATAAAGTAGGGATGCCCTGCTTACCAGATCCTGTTGACCCTCACATTAATACGACTTGGAGGAGTCAATGCACGCTTGCGGTCTCTCACCCGACCGTGGGTATATGTCCTTCCACCTGTTCGCTCTATGGCTTCACTACTCTCTTGCTCCGGTATATAGTAGAGGAAAGGAAAAGAAAAACTCTCATCGCGCGCCTCCTCTTGAAAAAGGTTTATTGGCCAGTAAAATTAACAAGTGCACATAAGAATGCAATGTTTTCCTGTGGTCACCGCGACTGAGACCACGTTGGCTTGCGTTCCAACAAGACGTGGCCCAGCGTACCCTGCGTTCCCACTGACTCGTTTCGTCACTTCCGCAACATCTTCAGAGTTGGCTGTCGTATGACTGTGAGGGTCAATAGGATCTGGTAAGCAGGGCATCCCTACTTTATATCTGCACAAGGTGATGGCATGAGCACAAGCACTTTCATAATACATGGAACATTGATCGAGATGATTATGCAATAACACCAAGTCACTTTGAGCACTGGAATACACCATATATTGGACTTTATTGCACTTTAAATTACTACTGGATTGGACAGAATGAATATGAATTTTTGATATTTATCATTGTATTTTATATTATTGTGTTATATTACTCAATATTTATCATTCATTATTATATGAGCATAAACAGCACCAAGTCACTATGAGCACTGGAATGCACTGTATATTGGACTTTATTGCACTTTAAATCTTCATTGGATTTGGACAGTATGATGCTACAGTACTAAGGGTTATAATGAATATGAATTTTTTTACTTTTTGCACATAATTCAACACTGCACTTTATATCATTGGATTGTGGTATTCAATATTTATTAATATTTTGTTAATAACATCCAGGAGAGTATAGTGGGAGAATTTTTCACATACCAACTGCACAATATTCTCACATTAGCAAGCGCTGTTACTAGAGGCCAACACCACCACAAAATGGCCACGACTCCGGCAAAATGGCGGCCGGCCCCGAAAAAATGGCGGTGATCGCTGCATGGTCAGGGGATCCAGGACAGCGGGATGCGGCGGGGGGAAGAGGAGAGGGAAGACCAGAACCACCTACATCCAGACGGGGGTGGGGGGGCACACGCCAGTCTCCCCATCCCCCCCCCTCCGCACCCCCGAGGGGGAAGCGTACTCACCCTTCCAGACGGGTGCAGCGGGTAGCCACCCGAGACAGACCTGCCGCCCCTACAGATGGGGAGGGAGCTGCCGGCCATGCGACACCTCGACGCGAGCCGCAGCCCAGTCACACAGTGCGCTGGCGGGACGTTTAACCCGCTGGCCGCCCCGCACGGAACGGGGCCCGATGCGGCCGACCCCGCAAGCAGCTATTGGACGGCTCGCATCCGTCGGCCGCGCTGGGGAGACTACCTGGACCTAAAGATCTCCAGCCTGGCACCCAGCCGGCTGCTTGATTGCATTCTTGATCAGATAGCTTGAGCAAAACAAAAAATTGGGGAACCGCAGATCCCAGCAGGGAGCCAGGTCTTACTCCTTGCACTAGGCAGATAAAACTGAAGTCATAGCAGGGCAGAGGGGGTTATGCAGAGGGAGGACTGCCCCCTGGGAGGGGCTAGCTTGCTTTTTTTGTCTGAACTATGTTCTACCTAGTTTACTCCTGGTAAAAGGTGCATACCCCACATGTCAAGAATAAGAGGCTGCGTCCGTCAATGAACGAAAGAGAGAAGATTTTTTGACATTCCAGTAAAATCAGTTTTACTTATGTTCTTGCTTGCTAAAAATAGAAACTACCTGGGTGTGTGAGGGGTTACATAGGGGGATGCTAATGCAGTGCAGCCTGCCTTTGCTAGGTAGCTGCATATAACCCAGTTGTACTGATTTAAATAAGCATATATTATGCGCCGTGCCCCAGGAAACATTTTACTGGTTGACCACTGAGTATAGTTGCAATTGAAGGAGCCAAAAAAGTGCATCTTTTGCACTTTAGTGTAAAGGCCTCAAATATGCATGCACTTGCTACCTTGTTTATGGGATTTGTATAGTTGAATTTACTTTTTTTTTTTTTTCCCCCTTTTAGAGAGGTCAAACGCAGTCCCCTCCACCCATAAAGCCCCCATCTCCAAGTTTTGAATTGGGACTGTCTAGTTTCCCTCCTCTGCCTGGTGCTGCTGGCAATCTAAAACCAGATGACTTTTTTGAAAGCAGACTTTCAAGCTTGGTGATAAGCACATCAAAAGAAAAGGTAAGTACACCATAAAGAATGCCTTGTAGTGTATATAGAACCATATAAGCAATCTTAAATTTTCTTGATTTGTCTTGTTAATGAGTATGTTAGTAGCTCATGTTTGTGTATAATTTACCCATTATTACCTGCTTCTAGTCTGCAGTTTGTACGTGTGTGAACCAAGAGATAATATGGCATTTGTATGCCGCTCCATGATGGTTCCATTATTGAAGTGAACCTGTGCTTTGCCCATGGTGGATGAAGTAACAGGTTGACTTTAATGCTATACCTCTCAGCTGATTATACATTACCTGTACCTCACTTGCCCATGGAAGTAGGTAGAAGCAGCCCTGCAGCTTAGAACTTGCCCAAGGCTGAGGTCTCCCACTACCCTTGAAGAGACATGAGACAAATGCTCTGCCATACCCAGAAGTACCATGTATTTCTTTTTAATTCCATGAACAAATAGGACTGTGGAGGGCAAGCAAAGGTAAGACAAGTATAAGCAGCTTTGGGGACCACCATTAAAGTCAGCTTGTGCTATGCCTTACCTGACCAAAGCAAAGGTTGACTTTTGAAGAATTTGCTTTTGTTTCCTGCGGATCTAAAAAAAACGGCATCTTAAAAGCCAAAAGGGTTGGGATTAGCTCTTAGGTGACAGACTTGTAAAGGAGTTCTATGGTCACAGTATGCACTCATTTTTATAGCATTAGCATTGTAATAGCAATACAAACAAGTTTTGTTTTTGTGCGCTTTTTTTTTTTTTATATGTTTTTTTTACAATCCAATATAAAGTACTACTTGAAAAATCTCATATGTTGTGAGTCCTGCCTGTCTGCTACCCATCTTTCCACAGCGTCTGGATTCCTTGCATGCTTTGTTGCTTAATTTACATTTCAAAGGGCTACATATCCCACAGTGCCTTCAGTCTGCAAGCATTGGTTCCTGTGCAGACTCTGCCTCTTGAAACGCTTCCTCTCAACCCATCTATAGTGCAGAAGGCAGGCTCTTTAGCTTTTGTGACACAACCATACTTATTCACAGGGCATAGTAAATACATGTCCCCAAATGCTAGGATTGTTCAGACTGACAGGAGTAGACTAGATATAATTGAAATACAATGTGAAAATGAATATATGATTTTAAATTTTGACCATCAACACACTTAGTCTGTATCTGTGCAGTTTCTTGATACAAGTCCTAAGGGCAGGTTTTAGCACACTGGGAATTTTGACCCATCGGGACCTGCCTTGCCAGTGTCTATCCAGCAGCTTTGAGCATGATCATTATTGATTCTGCTTCACAGTGCTGAATAGAATTAATATTGAAAAAATCTGTGCTATTAAAGTATATCTAAAGTCCAACTTTTTTTTGATTAGAGTAGGGGAGGTTTGGAACAGCAGTTTTCTCCTACGTTCACTGACAGACGCAGCTCTTCATGACTTTGTGGGGTTTTATGTTCGTCCTACCAGGAGTTAACTAGGCAGGGAAAAGAAATCAGCTGGCCCCTCCCTTGGGGGCCGTCCTCTTTTCCTACATTAAAACCCCCCCCCCTCACAGAGGAGCTCTCCAGTTTCAATGCCTAGTTCGCAAGGAGTTGACCTGGCTTCCCTATGGGACCATTTTTCTTTTTTATTTTCTTTTTTCTGCAATCAAGATGATCTGCTATCAAGAAGCCGGTCGGGGCATCGAGAGTCTTTGTGCTCTGTACTTTCCCCGACCTGGCCAACATGATGCGAAGCCGGCCCCAACACAGGGACCCGCCGCATCTTACCCGTTCCGTGCAGGTGGCCCGGGGCGAGATTCCCCATATTGGTCCCCTTCCCGATTCGTTTGGCAGGGTGACCCTGGGCCTGCAGCAACCCCCCGCCAAGGGTGGAAAGTCTGCATCCGGGTGGCTACCGTGGTGTCGGACTGGTAAGTGAGCGCCCTGCCTCCCTCCCCACATGGGGAGTGAGAGGGCCCGACGTCCGTAAGCGCCTGCAGCCCGGGAGAGTGAGGGGTACACCCCTCCCTCCGTCCCGCGAGTGAATGGTCAGGCTGTGGTGCCATCGGTGGGCCTACGTCTGAAAGGTGGGAACCGCCCCCCAACGACGTCCGGGTCCCAGTGGGACGGTTTGCTTAGCCCTTCCCCTGGTTATACCCCTTAGAGCGGGGCCCGGTGGACGTGCCTTGCCCATTCTACGCCGCCCAGGGACACAACCCCGGCCGAAGCGTAGTACAACCGGTCCAGCCCCTTTCATGTCTCGT
>BLSH010158756.1:1327605-1356263 GCA_018402905.1 Glandirana rugosa | reverse complement strand
AAAGTTTACAACTATTCGTGGACCAAAAAAAAAAAAATCAGTTTTCTGAATGACCCCCCTCCTTACACGCCTCTGCCACTCAGAGTCCCCCATTAACATAAGGGTCCAGTTTGCCCCCTTATCTCAGGTTCCCCATCAGACTGCTCCCTTACATCAGGATTGCCATTAGAGTACCCATTACATTAATTTACCACCCTGTCCTATACAGGGCCTACTGTGCAAATTTATTTTTGCTGGGTGGTCAGCCTAGACTCAGATATAGATTTCTTGTTCATTTGGTTTTAGCCTAAACTCAGTGGAGCTGTAGTTTCTCAGTAGGTGTCACTGGTAATAGTGTGAGAAGCTACTGTAAAACTGAGTTATGAACATTTATATTTCCTCTAGCCAACCAGTAGGAGGTTTATTACCACTGGTGCATGCGGGGAGAGAATATAAATACCTGGGGTAGACCATGTGAGCTCACTCTTCCCCCTGGGCTGAGCGTGTCTGTAGGAGCAGGCAAGAGCTGGAAAGCAGAGCAGGTCTAGACAGAGGACATTCCTAGCGGTCCTATCATTTAATGATGGGCAGTATGACAGAGCAGCAGGAGGTACCCTGTGCTGGAGACTTTGTGGGGTGGGCACTGAGACCATAAGCAGCCTCTGCTGACCTGAATCCTCAGTCTGTGCAACTCTAACCCTACTAACTAACTAACTAGCTACTAACCCTAGCTGTAGACCAGATACAATTTTGTAGCTGGCCAAATGTGGCCCATTGGCCGTAGTTTGGAGACCCTTGCTTTAGGCAATAGAAAATTAGGCCTTTATGCAAGTGAGACTTGGGGCAGCTTACAAGGAATTGGTGTAGTCACCACCCTCAAAGATAGAAGCCAATGCTAGACGAAGAAATTTTGCCTGGAGATGAGCTTTTTAGAAACATCTTACAAAATGAACTCACTGTAAGCTTGACATTTTAACTAGAGAAGGTCAAGCGGACAGTAAGGACCATTTGAAAGTCTGTTTCTAAAAGGCCATCTAAAGACAAAATTCCTTCTTCATTTAGCATTAGCTTCTACATTTGAGGGCCCAAAATGCAAATGTTGACACACAGATCCCTTAAATTGGATGGGAAAAAGCATTGCCATGCCTTCACAGGGAAAATAGCCTTCCACGTCTTTGTGAGTGCTCTGTGAGAGCAATTAGTTGTCATCCTTCTGTCCTTACAAGGCCTCCTGTGTATACCGTAACATCCACACAACCAGCAAGTGTTCCCTCATCACAGCTAACACCAATAACACTGCCAATACAACCACAGTTCCATTGGTCGTCTTTGACTATCAAAGATCTAGCAAAAGAAAAGAAACCATACATACTTATTTATCAGATGTGTATGACATTATGTAAGAGAAAACACCTAAAACAGTTTTCTAGATTGGAGGATTAATCTTTACTGATGCTTAGTGAACAGTTCCCAGACAGTTCCCAGACTACGCACACTAAAGTGTTTATCTCTTCTGAACAATCAGTAAAAACACTTTCATGCTGGGTTCACACTATTGTGAATTGGATAAGGGTTTCTCCACATCCAATAAGCATAACAGAAGACTGTGACCGGCTCTCAATGGATCCGGTTCACTCATCTCCATGGCAGCTGCAGATCGGATTGCACAGGGGTCCTGTGTGTCCATTTCAGGTCCCAATTCATGCAAAAATTCGGGCCTGAATCACCCCTGAAACGGAGAACAGGGACACACTGGACCCCTGCTGTGAGCTGCATCTGTATTAAGTGTGAACCCAGCCTCAAACAAGCCCTCAGTCACCACTGTAGTTATAGGTATAGTGCAGAAATTGATTTTCAGAGTTCACAACAGTGGCACAGAAATCTCAGTAATATTCTGGAAGCTTGTCAGCCTTCTAATGTAAACACACTGAATGTGTTTCTAAGCTGTTGTGAAATGGCTAAAACAGAGGCTTTGTCCTGATCTTCAAGGATCTTTAAAAATTAACTTTTCCATTATATATGTTTTTCAGCCTATCTTAAAGAAGAACTTCATAAAAAAGTGACTTCTTAGCAATCAAAAACTATTGAGACAATAAAAGTTTTGGTCAGAAGTATTGGTGATTAGTAGTGGATGGTTGTCCCTATATTCCCTGGTAGTCTAGTGTGCTAAAGAAAAAACACAACTTACAGTACTGTGCAAAAGTTTTAGGCAGGTGTGAAAAAATGCTGTAAATTAAAATACTTTAAAAAATATACATTTTAATTGTTTATTTTTATCAATTTACAAAATGCAAAGTGAGCGAACAGAAGAAGACTATAACAGCATCATTTCTTCAACTTGCACACTTTGTACACTTGTACAAAGTCATGGATTTTGTAGGATTAGAGTCAAGTGTATGATTCACCAATTATACCAAGCAGGTGCTTATGATCATCAATCTTATATGTAGGTTGAAACACAGTCATTAACTGAAACAGAAACATTTGTGTAGGAGGCTTAACACGTCATGTTTACTTCTCATCTACATCAGAAGATGTCTAGCAGTGCCATCAGTACAGAACTGGTGGAAACCAGTAGGACCCAGGCATACCCATCTACTGTCCAGAGACGTCTGCCCAGAAATGGTCTTCATGGAAGAATTACAGCCAAAAAGCCATACTTTTTTTTTTTTTTTTTCCCACATCAGTCTTTCGCCAGGAAAAGATATATTCAGTCTGATTTTGTCATTTCAGTTCTGGCTACTTCACATCATTGTCTTTTCTTTTTTTTTTCTTCTCTCTTATCCTCCCTCTACACTTTATCGCTTTTTCTTTACTTATAGCCTTTATTAAACAATTTCATATATAAAAATAAAAGGTAGAGAGCTTCCAGTCTCCTCACTCATTCTTGCTGTATTCATTCACGCCTATACACCCTGAGCACTCCTAAATTACTATTTTGGCTTTAATATACATATCTAGCTTGTATTGCACATATTTCTACCGTTCCCTTCCTCCCCTTCGGCTACCCCCTAACATTCCAATTATCCAGGGCCTCTACATTTCACGATGCTGTTCGCTGTTTCCTCTTTTCTTACATATATGTTCTTCATTCACCACTATTTTATCCACTTCTTTGACCCAATTTTTAATCATCGGAGGGTTTGTTGCCACCCAGTTCTTTGCTATTAATTTTCGTGCTACAAATAGACACCTTACTATTGGTATTTGCTTTTTAACTGGCATCTTGTCTTTTGCGATATATCCCATTATACACATTATTGGAGTTTTTTCCAGATCTATCTCAAAGATTTTATTTATTATATCCATAATTTCTGTCCAATATCTATGTAATTTTGGACATCTCCACATCATGTGTATAAGGTTGCCATTCTCCACGCCACATCTAGGGCATTTTGAATCTGGCCTATACCCGTATCTAAACATCCTTTGCAGTGTATGATATGTCCTGTACAGTAGCATCAAATGTGAGACTCTCTGAGATGGGGACAAGGACACTAACGGTCCCAGCTCCAGTATTCTCGTCCATTGCTCTTCCGTTATCCCTCCCACATCTCTATCCCACTTCTTCCTACATGTTAGTTAATCGGTTCCTTTCATTGCTGCCTCACAAAAAGCTCCATATATTTCAGATATTATTACTTTTGTCTGATTTTCATTTATTAATTTATTCATTTTATTTAGTTCACACCATTTAGGTAGCTCTTTATTGAACTGTCTCTCTAGGGAATGTCTTAGCTGCAGGTACACATAAAAGGATTTATTTGTCAAACTATACTCTTCTCTTATCTCTTGGAATGATTTAAGGTTATCCTCCTTATACAGCTGAATTAATCTTACTACTCCTTGTCTTTCCCATTCCTTATTACGTTCCACTTTTAATATTTCTTGTAGGTTACTATTGTCCCATATCGGGGAGTGTGCTGTAAACCCTTGGTAGCCCAGTAATTTCTTTATCTCTTCCCATATTTTGGTAATTAACCTAAGGGTAGGGGTCTCATGTGGAAGTTGTCATGCCTCTAATGCTTCTATTCCTGATCTATGTTTTGTTTTGTTTTCTATCAATTTCAGATTTATATCCCCACCCTCTACTGTATTGCAGCCTCTCAAATGCACCGCCTGCGTTGCCAAAAAATAGCTCCACGGGTGAGGTACAGCCAATCCCCCTTTGCATCTGGGATGCTGCAATACCCGCAATCCTATCCTTGCCTGTCTCCCTTTCCATATTAGTTCTATAAATATTACTTCTACCTTTAGGAACCAACCTTTAGCTATCCACACGGGTGCATTCTGCAGAACGTATATCAATTGGGGAAGCCATGTCATCTTAATCAGGTTTCATCTGCCGGCCACTGACAGCGGCAGTCGTCTCCACACTCGACTCTTTTCTTTAAATTTCTTAATTAACTCTTCTAGGTTATCTTTGATATATTGTCTTGGGTTTTTAGTTATGTTTACTCCTAGGTATTTAATTTTATCTGTCTGCTGTATATTTGGATAATGCTTTCTCGGCTCTAGGCCTTCCCTTATCGATTGGCATTAAGTTTGATTTTCCCCAGTTTATTTGCAGCCCTGAGATTTTCCCATATCTCTCAGTTACGTCTAAGACTGATTCCAGGGTGGCCTGCGAGTCTCCCAAAAACATTAGGAGATCGTCTGCGTACAATGCAATTTTTTCCTCTCCTGATTTTCTTTGGAATCCCTTAATCTCCTTTGAGGCCCGGATGGCTATAGCTAGTGGTTCTATTGCCAGTGCAAATAGCATCGGTGACAAAGGACACCCTTGCCTCGTTCCCCGTGCCAGCGAGAACGGTTCCGACACTTGATTATTTGTTTTCACCCTTGCTCTTGGCCTTGCATATAGCATTTTCAGCCATCCCGTGAATTCTGGTCCAATGCCGAATCTGTCCATCACCTGCCATAAATAATGCCACTCCACAGTATCAAATGCCTTATTTATGTTGAGTGCTAGTATGGCTCTAGAGCCTTCATTGAGTGTTGGTATCTGCATGTTCAGATACGCTCTTCTAATATTGGTATAGGTGGCCCGCCCTGGCATAAAACCTGATTGGTCAGAATGTACATATCTTGTTATTATTTCCCCTAGTCTTGCCGCCAGCACTCCTGCCAGAATCTTAACATCTGCGCCCAATAGGGATATTGGTCTGTAGGATGTTGGATTCTGCTGGTCCTTCCCTTCTTTGGGAAAAACTATAATTGTAGATTCTTGCATTGAGTCAGGTAATCCCCCTTCTTCTTTCGCTTTATTTAATACCTTCAGTTGCATCGGGACCAGGGCCTCACCATATTTTTTGTATATTTCTATTGGTAGGCCGTCTGGTCCCGGCGCCTTCTGATTCAACATTCTTTTAATTATTTCCCACAACTCCCGTTCTGTCAGTGGAGCCTCCAAGTTGTCCCTATCTTCAGCCGAGAGCTGCAGGATTGCCCCTGCGTACTATAAAGAATTTTGTAGTATTTCATGAATTCAATATTTATTTCTTGGTTATGTGTTATGATTCTACCCCCTTCTGTCTTTATTGCGGTTATAATGTTCGCTGAGTTATTACTTTTTGCCAATATAGCCAGTAGATGTCCTACACTTACCCCCTCCTCAAAAAAATCCCTTTGTCTGAGTCTTCTCCTATTTTCTGCATTATCTATCTGGAGCTGCCGATATTTCTCTTGTTCCTCAACCCATACTGAACGATTCTCCTCTGTTGGATCTTCTATGTAAGACTTTTCTGCTTCTGCTACTCTATGCATTGCTGTATTTTCTCTCTCAAAAAGCCATACTTACAACGTGGAAACAAGGCTAAGCATCTCAACTATGTACACAAACATTGGAACTGGGGTGCAGAAAAATGGCAGCAAGTACTCTGGATTGATTAGTCAAAATTTTAAATATTTGGCTGTAGCAGGAGGCAGTTTGTTCACCGAAGGGCTGGAGAGTGGCACAATAATGAGTGTCCGTAGACAATGGTGACACATGCTTGGAGGTTCCTTACACGTTTGGGGCTGCATTTCTCAAAATTGAGTTGGAGATTTGGTCAGGATAAGTGATGTCCTGGAATTATTGGTTTGGCCCCCACAGAGCCCTGATCTCAACATCATCAAATCTGTCTGGTTACTTAAAGGGACAAAAAGATTTGAGGCAGCCTACATCCACAGAAGATCTCCAAGATGTTTGAAAAAACCTATCTGCCGAATTACATCAAAAACTATGTGCAAGTGTACCTTGACGAATTGATGCTGTTTTGAAGGCAAAGGGTTGATATTGATTCCATTTGAATTTCTCTTCCGTTTATTTACTTTCCATTATGTTAATTGATAAAAATAAACTATTAACAATCCTATTTCTGAAAAAAAAATTAATTTACCGCATTTTTCCCACCTGTCTAAAACTTTTGCACAGTAGGGTACCCGGGCTGCAGTCCCACACAACTCTGTCTTCAAACAGTGCCTCAGAACACTGTGTGGAATTGGCAATCCTCTCCCACTGATACCAAGAATTCTCTTTCCGGTAACAGAAGGAGGTCACAGCAGCTCTGATAAGTTAAAAAGAAAAAAAAAAAAGAAAAAGCCCTGTGCCACTGTGTTTACTAAAAAGCTGCCAACCCAATATGATGTGCAATCACTAAGTAAATAAAACTTCAGTAGGGGGTGCTATATGAATGTGATAATAAAAAAATATATAAATATGAAATCATCCAAGCTAAATTTTGCAATCATCAAAACAACATTACAATTCCTTATCTAAATGAACAGGAAAATGTGATAAAAGTCCATAGAATAATATTAATATGTCAGTCTTTCCATGTAAAAACTTCTTTGTGCTTCTATATTCCTCCACCATAAATATATATCGCCCCTGTAAGTGGTGGTACCCAGGGCGCACCCATCCCTCTTAGAGAGCTATACTACTGCCTACAGGAGACTGGAGTCTAGAAAAACAAATCTGCTAATCAGCCTTATATAGCCCCTCCCATTCATTCCATTTTTTTTTACTAGTTTCTTAGAAGAATGGGCATCCTCTTTCTACATGAAGCAAAACCTTTTGTATAAGATGACTTCTGCTTCCATCAAGATCTGATTGTTCTGCAATCAAGATACTTCGTTTACTGCAGAGCCAGATAGCTCATTTATGCAATTTCTGGACAGATTGACCTTGGCATAGCATTTGGAGGCTGTACTCAGACCCTGCCATGATGAAGATGCAGGTCTGGCATGTAATGTAACCCTAAGGCACTGGGTTCTGTTGTTGATGTTCTACAAGACACCTCATGTACTGTATGAGTGAGCTGCAGAGTGCTAACAGATCCAGAGCTGTGTTACACCTGAGGTATACCTGCTGGTTGAACCCTGTCTCTGAAGACCCCTTAGGGAGTTAAAGAAAATAAAAAATATTCCACATTAATAATTATTCTAACAAAATTAGTGTGCCTCCAGCATTGCTCCTCTTTCTTCTTGCTGGAGGTTGCCATTTTGTTGAAGGTCAGAACAGTAATTTTCTTATTGGAAATTCTTCCCCTCTCCTTGGTCTCAAAATCTATATGTTATGTTCTTCAATTAAAATATGTACATTTCGAGCCTTGATTGAATGTCTTGGCTCATATAGCGAGGCAGACCGACAGAAGCTTTACAGTGCTGAAGTTTTCAGGCTGCCCATGAGGGAGAAAGGAGATATTAGATAGGATAAGACACTATCCTTGTAAGAAAAAGTTTCGGTTCACACTGGGGCGGCTCCAAAGTCGTCCGACTCTGAAGCTGACTCGCACAGCATGACTTCAGCGCGGCTTGCAAACGACTTCTGTAATAGAAGTCAACGCAAGTCACTCTGAAGTTGCCCCCAAATGGTACAGGATCCACTTTCTAAGTCGAAGTGACTTGAGTTGCTCCGATTAGAACGGTTCCATTGCACTGCATGGAGTGAGACTTGTCGCGCAGCTAAGTCGCCTGACAGGTCGCCTCTGTGTGAACCAAGCCTAACTCTTTTGCATTGCCCTGGCAGCAGAGTTTGTCCTGTCACCTCTCCTGTTTTTCTTTTCTCCTTCCCTAATCTGTGTTCCCTCAGCACAGTCTGCGTCGTTCCTATTGTTTTCTTACCTATTCAGCAACAGTACATCTTAAAGCTATCTGCTGATTTACCTCTAGTGGCTCTGATTTTAGGCGCAGTGCTGAGAATAGAGAGCAAGTGAGCACGTGCAGAGCAAGGTGGGACTCCAATCTTGCACCGGGGCCCTGAAGGTTCTAGTTACGCCTCTGCACACACACACACACACACACACACACAGCAGTGCTCATCAGCTCAGCGTCACCAATGCCCATCCATGCAGCCTCAGCAATGCCCATCAATGCAGACTAATCAGTGCCCAGCAATGCAGCCTGATCAGTGCCCATCAGCTCAGGCTCACCAATGCAGGCTCACCAGTGCCCATCAATGCAGCCTGGTCAGTGCCCATCAGTGCATCATTATCTATGAACATCAATGCAGCCTGATCAATGCCCATCAATGCAGCCTGATCAGTGCCCATCAGTGCAGCTTTACCTGTGCCCAGCAGCACAAACTGATCAGTGTCCATCAGCTCAGCCTTACCAGTGCCCATCAATACAGCCTGATCAGTGCCCATCAATGCAGCTTTACCTGTGCCCATCAGTGCAGCTTTACCTGTGCCCATCAATGCAGCCTGATCACTGCCCATCAGCTCAGCCTTACCTGTGCCCATCAGCACAGCCACACCAGTGCCCAGCAGGCAGCCTTGCCAGTCACCAGTGCCCATCAGCACAGCCTTGCCAGAAACCAGTGCCCATCAGCACAGCCTTGCCAGTCGCCAGTGTCCATCATCGCTGCCATGGGCAGAGGAGAGCCGCCGCCCACCGGATCTTCCGCTGCAGTGTCCACTAAGTCCCACCTCTTGGACCGGCGGCTCTTATGAAGGACTTGCCACGGTCCACTGGATGCGGGACTTCTATGTCACTGGGCCGCGCCGGTGTTAGAACACTTGTTATTTCGTCAAAATACCCAGGTAGTCAGCCTCGGTCAGACCCCCCCACTCCCAACGCCGCTTGGTGAGCCAGCTCTGGGTGGCGTACCCCCTGCTCTTGGTGCAGGTATCCCCAGGGGTATGCATACAGTGGGTTGAGCAACACTGATGTACAGTGTGTGTGTTTCTGTAATATAATTGTGTCAAATACCTTCGGTACAGTACCGCTTCCATGACCCACTCCGAGCACTGCAAAGGGGGGGGCAAGATCCTTCCACTGACAACTGGGAGAAGAGGAGGAGAGCAGCGGGAGGTCAGCTGAGTGCCGAGCACAATTACTGTATATTACAGAAGCACACACATTGTACATTATATACTACAGTAAGAGACTGGATTATAGGATTTTACAAGCATTTTAAACTAGGGTTTATTTTCGGGGTAGGTCTTATTTTCGGGAAGCCACAGTAGAATAGGCACTTTTGTAAAATTTTACATAGCTATGCCTACAAAGGTGGCCAGCCTGAAATGATCTTACAGGACTTAATTTTCTGACTAAAGTTCCACTTTAACAATGTAGTTCTGTCCTTTACAGTCTCAAGCTGGCAGGGGGAAACAGGACCTGCACCATTTTTTTTTAAATCTGGCTCCTGTTGCCCGCCCCTCTAAATCATTTTGAGAGAGATAGCTTTCCCTGCTCCTGCAGTTGATCTGTACACCGCAAAGCCTGCACATTTGCACTTGGCAGTATATACCGTAATGCATCATAGGCACAGAGGGCTCCAAGCCACTATTAGCTCTGGGACACCTTGCAGCGTCCCTGTTTAAGGGCCTGATGCTGACATCCTAAACAATTGTCCCCTGCTAGAGTCCTCACACACCTTGGTTGGCTCCATTGAGGAATTTTATGTAACCATGTAAAATTTTATTTAAAAAATTACCTCCATGATAGCTGACCCAGGAACTCAGGGGACGCAAGCATGCTTATTCACATTCTTCTTCAGAGTCTGTCTCAGATTTGCCTGCAGCTGCCCCTACACTCAGCTAAGGAAAAGGAGGATTGTAACCTGTCCTTTTTAAATGAGGTTGTGCCTGGGGAGTCTTTGTCTGCTTACATTACTCCTAGGCCTTAAGTCCTTATTGATCCAGTGCATTCCTGGACAGGAGCTTCTTTCAGTACTGGATGTTGGAACATAGAAGGCATTCCAGAAGGCATTCCAGAAATTGGCACACTGCTGCCACTCTGCATATTACACCAGGGCACCCTGTAAGTGGTGGTACCCAAGGTTGACCGCACCCAGGATGTGTATGCACAGTGAGCCCCTTCCCCTTTGGGGCCTGTGTGTGCCGTGTGCATGGCACACATATAGAAATGCTAGTGATTTTGAAATATGAGAGTTATACTGCTGCCTGCAGGAGACCTGACATTAGAAAATAAATCTGTTAGCCAGATATAGCACCTCCCATTCCCATCTAGATCCATTATTTTAGCTAGTGTCTTAAGATTCAAGTGTCTGGTGCTGACAGCCTGGACAATTGCCCTCCCGTGAATCCTCACTCTCCTTGGAGTCTTCCCTAACTCCCCCTAGCATGAATCTCTCTTATGCAGAGAGGAATTTTGGGTAACCATGTCAGTTTTATGGCAACAATCACCTCCATGATAACTGATTAAAGTGGTAGTAAACTCTGTTCTACCACTTGTATCTGCAGGCAAGCCTGTAGGTACAAGTAAGGCTATACTATAGTAAGGCTTACCTGTAGGTACTGTGAATAGCTCCTCAACTTGCACTATTTAGAAGATATTCACACTACATGCAGCCGGTGATGTTACCGGTGCATGTGCTCTGAAGGTCTGGCAAGACCGGGGGAAGATGTCAGCCCTCTCAGCGTTGACAGCACGGCGCTGGAGGGCTTTGTTATAAGGTAAGTCTTTCATAATGTGTTAGTATGCGGTGCATACTAGCACAAAATGACATTGCCTTGCAGGGAATTTTATTTTTTTTCATCAACTGTGGGTTACTACTGCTTTAAGAACTCAGGGGATGCAAGTGTGCTTTTTCACTTTTACAGCACCCATCTCTGATATGCCTGGAGTTGCCTCTACTCCCATTTAAGGGCAAGGACGATTGTACCTTATCCTTTTTAGATGACTTGGTGCCTGAGGTGCCTCAGTCTACTTATATTACTCCTATATCTAAGGATATCATTTTGGTCCTTATTGATGCAATGCGTACCCGCCTAGAGCTGAAGCAACATGCCTCTAAATTTTTTTAAAGTTTTTAAGTTCACCTTTAAGAAAAAAATAATAAATTCACATATTTTTTTCCTGGAAAAAAAAAATGTGCATTTATTATTTTTTTCTGATGAGCATGCAGAACATTGCACACGTGATTAGTAGATCATGGGTGCAATGTCATGCTCCTGCAGACACTGCCTTCAACTTGCCTGCTCATCAGCGCCCTCACAGTTCATTGAGAACCAAAAGCTGCAGTGATAGGAGAGATAGCTGGAGCGGAGAAAGATCTCCCACCCGTTGTCACTGGAAGGAAGGGGGGGATGTCGGGATGATGCGAGTGGAGCAGACCTGGACCATGTTGCACATTACATCATAACTACTTTTTTAGTTCTCTTCTTTTGCAGGATATTGCAGGTGTACTTTAATGATTTACTAAACATAGATGACAGGTCCTCTTTACATGAATAAGCCATTGTTGACTGGTACTCTGTGCCATCGTATTGCATGTTCTGTTTGTCTGTGTCTTTCCTGGGGTTTGTACAAGTGAGTCAGTGTTTGTGAAGATCCCTCATGATGACTTCCTGACATAGTTAATGAACTGCAACAAGAGTGATGTGAATCATTCTCTCTTTGCGTCACACATGGGGACATTATTCATATTCCTTTTCTGAGAAAGTGAGAGACTAAATTTATTTTTAGAAAATCATGGCCCCTGCATCTTGAATACAGCCATGGGTTAGTGAAATAATGTGCATGGGGATTATGGGGATTTGTGTGAGCTTGTGCCACATTAATAGCATAATAAATACAACAGCATGTAATGGCCGCAGCTGGACACTCCTCTGTCCCAGGGAAAACAAGTTATATGAGCCATACCTCATAGGTCAGAACACTTTTGTTTTCTGGGAACATTATGCAGATGTTACATGCAAAGATGAATCATATTTGTTAGACAGATGGGCTTATCTACAGACTTCAAAACACTGCGCTGATCACTTTAAAATATAAGCATACCCAAGGCAAAGACCACCTAATAGGGCCTTACAACTTTTACAAAACAAAATTTAGGTTAATTTTAAATTTGCTAGCGATTCAAAATGTGCTAGCATGGCCCTAATCATCCATAGATGCATTGTGAGGTCATCATCCTAACTCTTTTTGAAATACTTTGGGGACCATCATTCTTAAGTGGAGCTAAACTCTGTCTGAATCCAGCGATGCCCGTGATTTTTTTCTAGGTTAAAAAAAAAACGAAAAAAATTAAATTGGAAAAAAACGAAAAATGAATAAAACAAAGAACTGCTGACACAGTAGTAGCATTGTGAAGTCATCATCCTAACTCTTTTTCTGCTACAATAGATGTTATTGAAAATTTTAAAGACATTTTTAACATTTGAGTTTACACAACATTCCATATCTCTGAATTACTATACAGTGAATGTTTCTAGAAGAGTACCGTAAATTAACATCTTCTGGCCTGCACATCTGTTGCAGCTTATTGCTCCAATTCAGAAAAGAATAAAAATAAAAAAAGGAAGAGGAAAAATACACAACAACATAGCTGTCCTGTAATCTAGAAGATAGCCTAACTTTTTTAAATAGTTTTGAGGACCACCATTCTTAAGTGTAGCTAAACTCTGTATGAATCCAGCGATGCAATGTCTACGAGCTACCTCAGCGCCCGTGATCTTTTTCTGGGTTAAAAAGAAAAAATTAAAAAAATAGTAAAAAAAAACAAAAAACAATAAAATAAAGAACTACTGACACCATCCTGAACATTCTACCCACCTCCATACACTCCACACTCCTCTCCTGCACATACTACCCACCTCCATACACTCTGCACTCCTCTCCTGCACATACTACCCACCTCCATACACTCTGCACTCCTCTCCTGCACATGGTACCCACCACCATACACTCCATATTCCTCTTCTGCTCATACTACCCACCGCCATACTCTCCGCACTCCTCTCTGTGCACATACTACCCACCTCCAAACACTCTGCACTCCTCTCCTGCACAAACTACCCACCTCCATACACTCTGCACTCCTCTTCTGCACATACTACCCACCTCCATACACTCTGCACTCCTCTTCTGCACATACTACCCGCCACCATACACTCCATACTCCTCTCCTGCGCATACTACCCACCACCGTACACTCCACACCCCTCTGCTGCACATACTGCCCATCGCTGTCCACTTCGCACTGTACATTCCCTATTTAACATTACTGCATTCTGCACTATGTACAGTAAGTCATCTCAGACTCTATTAAACCACACACACCTGAAGCCACGCCCAATATTTAGCGCAATTTAAAATACACACACATTTCACTACATGCGCCACATTTTTTTTCTCAATGCCTAGGGCCCACTTTTAATCTTGCACACGGGCCCACTGATTTCATGATACACCCCTGAGGAAACCTGACCTTTCCACAAAAATACACTACCATTACCGGTGAAGTGCAGACCCCATGTGCCTATAAATACCTCTACTTTCTTCCTGTCTTTAAGCTTGATAAAGATCATTAGGCTATATTGCATACAAGGTTTCTCCAAGTTGAGGTTAAGCCTTGCCTATGTTTGTTATTAAAGAGGAGCTTCAGTCTCCCCCCCAAAATGTAAAAATCAGCACCTACAAATACTGTAGGTGCTGACTATAAATATAGGCACACTTACCTGTCCAGGGATCCAGCACTGTCCTTACCCAAGCTGATTCTTTAATGGGCTTTGGGTCCAGATGCCAGCATATTAACTATGTGAAACCGGGAGTGAAGCCTTGCGGCTTCACAGCCAGCTTCCCTCTTTGTATGCACAAACCGCGCTGTCCTTCATGGTCCTACAGTTTTCTGGGACCTGTGATGTGCCCCAGAAGGCTGCAGGCAAAGGAGGGTGAACTTATGCGTGGATTGATGCGGCAATCCAGGCAGAAGTGGTAGTAGGTACCTGTCAAAACCAGTTACCAGCTCCTCCCTCGCAAAAATAAGTGCTAAATGTGGCAGAGAAGGGAGGGAGACAAACAAGTAGTGGAATTTCCCCTTTTGGGTTAAGTTTCGCTTTAACAGGTTAAGGGCTCTTTAGAGAACCCTGGCTCACTATAGATATAGTTGACATGGGTAATTCTAAATCTAGGCTTATGTGGACTGCTTCAGTAAAGACTTAGATGGCATTCTTCAGTTTTAAGATAACGCCTGCAAATTGTGACTCCTCCTGTAACAAATCCTGAAATAAGTATAAGGTACAATCTTCACCCCAGACTTACTGTACGAAAGCAATTGCAGCCACAGGGAAATCAGAGATGGACTGTTTGCTGCCCCTGAGTTCTGTCCATAAATTCAGATATAGTAGCTGAGAATTCTTCCCTAGCCAATAACGAGGAAGAGTTAACCCTTGAAGAGGTTAAGGAATACTCAGAGAAGTGCTGTGCTTCAGGCAGGGATAGTGATCTAGGTTATCGGTGTCAATTCCTTTGGAAGGGAAATAGCAAGAATTCCCAGCACTGTTAGCAGATCTCAAGCTGCCCAGGGCCCCAGGAATGATGCCCTTGTGCTTATGGCACCATCAAGGGTATTCACAAAATCGCTGCTAGAGCAGGAGGGTTTAATATTGTCTGTGATCAGGTCACTTGTAAGGCAACAGGGAGCCCAGGTACCTACCAGAGAATTGTACAACCAATTTAGATACAGAGGGGATAGTGGGAAGGCAACAAGGTCCACATACACATGCGCAGTATAGTCATCATAGAGGGTACTTGCTCAGAAACAGAAACCCCCTGAGCCTGTGCAGCTGTGGAAAGCAGCCTGTTTGAGCGCCAAATTTAAAAACTGTCACAAACACCTCTTCCTTGCATTAGTTGTGAGATGGAATGTGTCATGATCGGAACTCAGTGGATTAGCAAAATCCTTATTTACTCCCACTGAGGTCCAGCAAGGGCCATACAGCCAGGGCCAGATTAAGAGCATCATGGGCCAGGTGCTGAGGATTTTGGTGGGCCTTTTTTGGGAATAAATAAAATGAAAACACAAACAATTTTTGTTAAAATAAATAAATTATGAAAACAGATGGGGGTAAGGACTGGTGAGAGAGAGGGGAGGTGAGAGAGAGGAGGGTAAGAGACGGGGGAGAGAGAGGATGCCTCTGGGTAGCTTAAGTAAAGTAGTAATGTGGCTCTTGTAGCGTGCCATGGCAAACTGTGGGTGGGGTAAGAGTGGAAGGGGCTTAAAGGGGTATAGTTAAACAAAACAAAAGCCTTCTTGTACTCATAAATAATACTGAAATTGCCATCCTGCAAGCCAGAGTTTCAGGGACATATACAAACCTCAGCACAATCATTCATTTTAAAAATGAAACACTGCCATTACTTATGATTTTATGTACACTGAAAATAGAGCGCTAACACTCCAAACTGTAAAAAAAAGAGTAATGTCTGGCCTGCCTTACACTCGCTATAAAGATAAACAATTCATTGGGATGGAGGAACTTTGTCTTTAACACAGCCTCAAGCACTTGGGGTCTGTTCACACCAGTGGGCGTGCCTTATGGTGCATTTGATGAGCACCCTCTGTTGTGTGCAATTGGTAAAATGCTTTGAATTATTTAACCAGTTGTCGACTGCCCGCCATGGCTTGCAGCGGCAACTTGGCTTGTTATTGCGAAACGCCTCACCTGACGGCGGCCGCGAGAACGAGTATTGTGAACACGCGCGCCGCTGGAGGCGCAATCGCATGCTCACTGTGTTCCAGAGGGGGGCCAGGGAGTGGGGACGGTGGACTCGATGTCCGCCGGTTACCCGCGATCCCTCCGGAGACACGGATCTCCGCTCTGACAAAGGGGGAAGGGATGTGATCACAGGCTCCCTGTATATGGGAGCCGTGATCACTCCCCTCCCACAGCCAGCCCGGCCCCCATACAGTTAGAACACACTGAGGGAACACAGTTAACCCTTAGAGCGCCCCCCTGCAGGTTAACCCCTTCACTGCCAATGTCATTTACACAGTAATCAGTGCATTTTCATAGCACTAATCGCTGTATAAATGCCAATGGTCCCAAAAAAGTGTCAAAATGGTCCGACATGTCCACTGCAATATTGCAGACCCGATAAAAATCGCAGATCGCCGCCATTACTAGTGAAAAAATAAAAAAAATAAAAACCCCATAAATTAATTCTCATCATTTGTAAATGCGGCAACTTTTGCGCAAGCCAATCAATAAAGCCGATTGCAATTTTTTTTATCAAAAATATGAGGAAGAATATAAATCAGCCAAAGCCGATGAAAAAAAATGTTTTTTATTTTTGCATATGTATTTTATCGGAAAGCAATAAATAGTTTTTTTTGCAAAATTCTCGCTCTTCTATTGTTTATAGTGGTGATCAGAAATGATGCAGAGGGGATCATATACCACCAAAAGAAAGCTCTATTTGTGGGAAAAAGGACGCAAATTTTGTTTGGCTACAACGTCGCACGACCGCGCAATTGTCAGTTAAAGCGACGCAGTGCCGAATCGCAAAAAGTGCTCTGGTCCTAAATTGGGAAATCCTTCCAGGGCTGAAGTGGTTAATTTTTACTTTTTTTAAAGCTAGTCAAAATTAATAATAGACAATTTATTATGCTTTATGTGCTATCGTGACATGTGTTGTGCTGCAATAAAAATGTAGACATGCTGTATTTTTACACAATACACCAAAGCTCATGCATGGTGTGAACAGATCACATACAGAGTAGTTGTTTTCTCTCTGTACTTATGGTGAGTCTGCATCCTTCTTCCTAAAGGTAAAACAAATATGTACAAAGCTTGCTAATATAGTAAGGGAGGAATCCACTTACAATTTGCTGAAAGATGTTCAGATGTCATGATTTTTTTCTCATATCTTTACTATGGTGATCATTCATTCTTCCTGCTGTCAATTTTTCAGCTAGAAGATGTTTGCACAAAACACATAATTTGTTTTGCAGTGTGGGAAAGTAACAACAATCTGCATTTGTGGGTCACCATTATGTACTGTAGAATGATCTTGCTCATAGAACAGATAGATCACATGAGAAGTAAACTGGCAACTGCACCCTTTCCCATCACTTGCGGGGTGCTGCTTTGCTTGTGTCGGCCATTATCTCCCACATGCACTGCCAAGATACTGGGGACGGAGCTAGTGTAATTGACAGATGGTACTCTCAGCCAATTAGAGTGTGTGGATCCTTCCCCACACTCCCTCCACCAGCAAAAGACAAGTGTGAGTGCCCAGCAAGTGAGACTGTCTCTGTAGGGGTGGGAAATGGGCATTTTGTGAAAGCAGTGGGGGAAGGAACAAGAGTCAGCCCCTATGTTGTGCTATACTACACTGTGTGAAACTAAGCTGCCGCCCCACAATTTACATAACAATACCATCTGCCGTCCGCGATTTACATAGCAATACCGCCTGACGCCCACAATTTACATAACAATCATGTATACAAACAGAGCAGAGCTAAACAGCATTAACGACTCACTGGCATGGGTCTGTCTTAACCGCTTGCCGACCAGCCGCCGTCGTTATTTGCGCAGGTCAGCACTCCTAAACGAATCGCTGTAGCTGTACGGTGGCTTGTGCAGGCACAGTTGCGGGCAGGAGCACGCCGCTAGCGGCATACTCTGTCGTCAGCTGCACGCTGCGTGAGCATGCCCGCGGGTCGGGTGGACTCGATACCCGCCGGAGACCCATGATCGCCTGGTACGGAGGCAGAACGGGGATCTGCCGATGTAAACACAGTGGATCCCCATTCTGTCAGGGCACATGACACTAATCTACTGTTACCAGTGATCGGGAACATTTAGATCTGTCATGTCCCTATCATGTCCCTGCCAGCCCAGTCCCCACACAGTTAGAACATGTTGAGGGACAGTTAACCCCTTGATTGCCCCCTACCCTGCCATTGACATTTATACAGTAATCAGTGGCTATTTTTAGCACTGATCGCTGTATAAATGTCATTGGTCCCAAAAAAATTGTCAAAAGTTTCCAATCTGTCCGCAGCAATGTTGCAGTCCCGATAAAAATCGCAGATCGCTGCCATTACTAGTATAAAAAAAAGATATATAAAAATGCCATAAATCTACTCCCATAGTTTTTAGACGCTATAACTTTTGCTCAACCCAATCAATATACGCCTATTGGGGTTTTTTTTTTTCACCAAAAATATGTAGAAGAATGCATATCGGCCTAAACTGAGGAAGAAATAATTTTTTTTACATTTTTTTGGATATTTATTATAGCAAAAAGTAAAAAATATTGTTGTTGTTTTTTTTTAAATTGTCACTCTTTTTTTTGTTTATAGCGCAAAAAATAAAAAAACGCAGAGGTAATCAAATACCACCAAAAGAAAGCTCTATTTGTGGGAAAAAAAGACGTCAATTTCGTTTGGATACAACTTCGCATGACCATGCAATTGTCAGTTAAAATGATGCAGTGCCGAATTGCTAAAAGTGCTCTAGTCAGGAAGGGGGTAAATACTTCCGTGGCTGAAGTGGTTAAAGTGTTACTAAATCCACAACAGTAAAATCAGTCTGTATGTGTAGCATAGCGTGCTTGTTATACTCACTGCGGAACTTAAGGGGTTAATCCTCTTCATTGTGTAAAAAGGCTGTTTTATCCTGTAAGCATAGATCTTCCCCTCTCTGCACTGTCTATCTGGGGAAGGCCAGCTTAACACAGGCAGGGTAGCCAATCTGCACATGCTCAGTTGTGTTTTTTATGCTGGAGAGAACATTAACATGTTCTTAGAGATAGCCAGGTCACATTATATTGACATCACACATGTGGGCATGTACACAGGCTGTAGTGGAAATCTCCTCCTACCTGAACTCGGAGCACTGGAGAAACTGTGCAGCTCATCATGTAACCGTGGTATACAAAGCTTCCAAGAAGGTATATAGTGGCAGTATTTTAATGTAAAAAGAAGATTTATAAGCTGTGGGCACTATGGAGGGGCAGATGAACTATTTTCATATTACTTGGTTTAGTAACAATTAAGGTAGGGGCCTGGAGCTACAGCTCCAATAGCCCCTATATTAATCCAGCCCTGCATGTAGCACCCTATCAGGAACATCAGGGGATAAAGAGCCAGGATCCATAAGCATGATGCTTCTGCCAGCCTTCACCCCACTCGCAGGTCTTCACAGAGAGGATTCCACCAGATGGGTGCACTGTCACCCCGAATCTGTAAAGCACTCTATGGCTGGCTCAACAGGACAGTTGCTTGGTCAAACGCATATCATGTCATAAGTCTCTTAGTGCCAAAAATGTCAGCTTCCGTGGCAATGCCAAGAAAGCTGCAAAATGAGCCCATTCTGACTCTGCAGCAACTAAAGAAACTTGTTAGAGGAAATAGATGAAAAATAAATCTTGATAAAAATGAAGAAAAGGATTTTCATCTTTTAGAGGAGAGAACATGTCTCACAGGACATTTTCAAAAAAACTGAAGCATGCTGAGAGTTAGAAGGATGATAGTGGACCATACCTCCCAACTGTCCCCCATATGGAGGGACTGTCCCTCTTGTGGAACCACATCCATCTATCCCTCTTTCCTTCTCAGTTGCCCCTCTTTTTTGGACAGATGTGTAGGTCTCTATAATAAATACATACCTCCCAACTTTTTGAGGTGGGAGCGAGGGACACCCATTAGCAAAGAAATGTAGGCATAGGACACACCCCCCTGCCACGCCCCCTTAACCACTTCCCTATCGCCATATGCAGAATGATGGCCGGGAAGTGGTTGCGTTATCCTGACTGGGCGTCATATGACGTCCAGCAGGATAACAAGCTGGTAGGCGCCTGCGGGGGCATGCAGCACGGCGATCGACGGTGTGGTGTGTCAGTCTGACACACCGCATCTCCGATCTAGGTAAAGAGCTTCTGTCAGAAGCTTTTTACCATGTTATCAGCCATGACCAATCACGGCTGATCACAGTGTAAACAGGAAGAGCCGTGTATCAGCTTTTCCTCTACTCGTGTCTGCAGACGTGAGTAGATGAGAGCCAATTGGCGGCTCTCCTGACAGGGAGGGTCTGTGCTGATTGTTTATCAGTGCAGCCCCCCTAGGATCACCACCCAGGACAAGCAGGGAGCCCACCTAGGACCATCAGGGAGCCCATCCAGGGACCACCAGGGAAGCCCACCCAGGACCACAAGGGAGCCCATCCAAGATCACCAGGGAGCCCACCCAAGACCACCAGGTAAGGGGCACACAATATGCAATAGGGATGGCACTTTGCCCACCTGTGTTGCCTGCCAGTGCCTCCTTATAACTGCTGCCTATCAGTGCCATATATCAGTGCTGCCTATCAGTGCCCACCAGTGTCAGCCCTCAGTGCCACCTATCAGTGCCAAGTGCCACCTATCAGTGCCCATCAGTGCCGCCTATGAGTGCCCATCAGTGCCGCTTATCAGTGCCCATCAATGCCACCTGTCAGTGCCCGTTAGTGCTGCTTATCAGTGCCCATCAGTGCTGCATATAAGTGCCTCACCATCAGAGCCGCCTCATCAGTGCCAACCAGTACTGCCTCATTAGTGCCTGTCAGTGCAGCCTCATCAGTGAAGGAGAAAACATACTTATTTACAATGTTTTGTGACGGAAATTTTTTTTTTTTATTTGTAGCACAAAAAATAAAAATCCCAGAGGTGATCAAATACCACCAGAAGAAAGCTCTATTTGTGGGGGGAAAAAAATGATAAAAGTTTTGTTTGGGTACAGCGTAGCATGACCGCGCAATTGTCATTCAAAATGCGACAGCGCTGAAAGCTGAAAATTGGTCTGGGTGGGCAGGGGGGTAAGTGCCTGGTATTGTGATAAGTGGTTAAAGGAAAATTTTACAAATAATGATTAATTAAACCCACAAGTCCCTTTTTTTTAACCACTACTATTCCTTTATACTGGCTTTTTAAATCTACAAATGCTGCAATTTAGAAATTGGATGAAAGGTTTAGCACTGGAAAACACTTTTTGAAAGATAAATAGTGCATTTTATATATAACTATATAGATCAGACCAAAATGAGGGACAAATGAGGAGGAAAGAGGGACAGAGGGACTTTACGCCAAATCAGGGACAGTCCCTCATAATCACGGACAGTTGGGAGCTATGTACCTGTAAATACAATACTTAAAATGATTATAAAGGCGCCCTTTTTTGTTTTTTAAAGAGGTTTATACTTACCTGGTCTGTGCACTGGTATTGCATACAGGAGCCTCTTACCCCCACTTCTGCAGTCCCCCACCAGGGCCGGACTGGCCCACCGGGATACCGGGAAGTTTCCCAGTGGGCCGGCCGCCTGGCTGCCCTGGGGCCGCTCTGAGGGAAGCGGCGCCTGAAAAAATATGCCTACGGGGCCGGACAAGTGCGCAGGCGCAGACCTCCCTGATCGTCACTGCTTCATTACTGATGGTGCCGCCTGGCTCCATGGAATACATATTGGCCTAAACTGATGATCAATGACCAATCACGGCTGATCACAGTGTAAACAGGAAGAGCCATGTATTGGCTTTTCCTCTACTTGCGTCTGCAGACATGAGTAGAGGAAAGCCGATCGGTGGCTCTCCTGACAGGGGGGCCTGCACTGATTGTTTATCAGTACAGCCCCCCCTAGGATCGCCACCCAGGACCACCAGGGAGCCCATCCAGGACCACCAGGGAGAGCCCACCCAGGATCACCAGGGAGACCACCAGGAAGGGCCACCCTGACCACCAGGGAGCCCATCCAGGGACCACCAGGTAAGAGGCACAGTGCCCAGCAGGGATGGCACTCAGTGCCCATCTTGGATGCCACCCAGGACCACCAGGGAATGCCTCCATAAAAGTGCCAGCTATCATTGCCGCCTATCAGTGCCCACCAGTGCCACCTATCAGTGCCCACCAGTGCCACCTATCAGTGTCCATCAGTGCCGTTTATGAGTGCCCATCAGTGCTGCCTATGAGTGCCCATCAGTACCGCTTATCAGTGCCACCTCTTCGTGCCCGTCAGTGCCGCCTATCAGTACTGTATATATGTGCCCTATCATTAGTACCCATCAGTGCCAATCAGTACTGCCTCATCAGTGCCCATCAGTGTAGCCTCACCAGTGCCCGTCAGTGATGGAGAAAATGTACTTATTTACAAAGGTTTGCGACAGAAACAAAGAAAAACATTTTTTTTCCTCAAAATTTTCAGTCTTTCTTATTTGTAGCACAAAAATAAATACCCCAGAGGTGATCAAATACCAGCAAAAGAAAGCTCTATTTGTGGGGAAACAAATATAAAAATTTTGTTTGGGTACAGCGTAGCATGACCGCACAATTGTCATTCAAATGCGACAGCACTGAAAGCTGAAAATTGGTCTGTGCGGGAAGGGGGGGGGGGGGGTAAGTGTCTGGTATTGAAGTGGTTAAGCTTTGACAAAAAAAAAATGGAAACTGATTTCTGTGCAGAGCTGCACCAGATTTTGCTGTCTATGGTTCTAGTAGATCAACCCCAGTGTATTGGTGCATGTTAGAATAAATGATGGTATGTGCATACAGAAAGTAGGCTCAGATATGGTCTGCCAGACAGTATAATGACTATTCCAAGGTAACTTACAATAGGGTTCTGTACCACCAGGCTGGAGTCAACTCCCAAATCAGCAAAGTCAGCAATAAATAGTGCATATACTGTAAGCATTAAAGCAGAGCTCCCCCCCAAAAGGGGAAGCTCCGCTTGTTGGCGCCCGTCCCCCCTCCACTGCCACGTTTTGCACTTTTTGGGGGGAGGGGGAAGCGGATACCTGTATAAACCAGGCACTTCCGGCTAAGATCTCCGTACAACAATCGCGGTGATCTACGAAACATCCGGTCCCTCCTCCTTCCCCCTGCTACCCTCTGGGAGACACACAGATCCTAGAAGACAGCGGGACCATTCAGAAAGCGCAGCGTGAAGGCTTCATTTCCTGTTTGCCTTAGTGAAGATGCCAGCGCCTGCACCCACAGCTGATGGACAAATCGGCTAGGGGTGCCAACATTGCAGAATACCTGGACAGGTTCAGCAGCTGCAGTATTTGCAGTACCATTTAATCACAAATGATTCTCATTATCAGGCTACATTTACCACACTAACATGTGAACTATTATCATCAGTAGTGCAAAAGCATAACCTGCCAGGCCCTCACCAGAAAGAGTTCTCATCGCTTAGCTTTCTTTAACACGTGAACACATCTCACCCCCCTAATGTCAATTGTCATTTGTGCAATTTGAAATCTGCTGAATAAGTGTCAGTTACAAGCTGAAATGCCTTAACAATCCACAAGATGGCGTGGTCAACACATCACAAGTCTGCAACATTGCAAGACCCAACAGGCAGTAGTAGAGTGTTGTACTGTGTTAGCTATCAATTCATACAGAAAGTTTGCATGTTGAGTACTGCTTGGACCTTGAAGAAGGGGAGATACCCCGAAAGCTTGTCCTGAAAAATTTTATGTTAGTGCAAATAAAAAAAGTATCACGGACAGTACTGAATTTTCTCTGACACTATTGCACTAATACGGCTACAATCACCTCATGCAGAAAGTTTGGAATTTAAAGTGGTTATAAAGGCAAAAGGTTATTTTACCTTAATAAATTCTTTGCATTAAGGTAAAATTAAAAACCCTTTCAAGAGCTGCTCTCCCCAGCCCCCCTCTTAAACACTTACTATGAGGACACTTAGAGACGAGGAGGAGTAGAGAGCGCTGGCTGGGGACTCCAGATGATGAAGTAAGGGAGCACTCTGTGCAAAACCATTGCACAGAGCAGGCAAGTATAACATTTATTATTTTAGGGGAAAAAAATTGAAGCTTTACAACCACTTTAACCATTTTTACGGCGGCAGTGTGGCTCGTTATCGCGAATCACCATTTTTAAATGGCAATTCGCGCATGCGCGATTTGCGGGTGAGCGCGCGCACCTGCTGCACACTCCATGAGCGTGTGAGAGAGGAAGAGCGGAGAACCGCTGTTGTGAACACGGCGGTTTCCCGTTCTGACAGGCAGCATGACGTATTCGGGATCAGTTAGATCTGTTATGCCCCTGGCAGCCCAGCCCCCACACAGTTAAAACACACACAGGGAACACAGTTAACCCCTTCATTGCCCTGTACAGGTTAACCCCTTCCCTGCCAATGACATTTACACAGTAATCAGTGTTTTTTTTTAGCTGTGATGGTTGTATAAATGTCATAGGTCCCAAAAAAGTGTCAAAAATGTCCGACATGCTCACCGCAATGTTGCATTCCATTACCAGTAAAAAAAACCCAAATAGTAAAAACACCATAAATTAATTCTCATGGTTTATAAACGGTGCAACTTTTGCGCAAACCAATCAATATACGCCGATTGCGATTTTTTTTTTAACCCAAATATGAGGAAGAATACATTTTGGCCAAAACTGATGAATACATTTTTTCTTATATTTTTCTTTTGGACATGTATTATAGCAAAAAGTAAAAAATATTGGTCTTTTTTTCCAAAATTGTAGCTCTTTTTTTGTTTATAGCGGTGATCAGAAGATAAGAAGATAAGAAGAGGTGATCAAATACCACCAAAAGAAAGCTCTATTTGTGGGGAAAAAAAGACGCCAATTTCATTTGGGTACAACGTTGCACAATTGCGCAATTGTCAGTTAAAGCAACGCAAGTGCCGAAACGCAAAAAATGCTCTGGTCATTAAGGGGGCAAATCCTCTGGGCTGAAGTGGTTAAGGACTCGTTTACGCATGCTTTGCCATCTAAAGAGTGATCCGTAGTAAATCATTTTTCAGAGGGTATTTGTCCGATTCAACTGTGTGCTTTTACCGCCTCACCCAAACTGCAAGTGTAAACAAGGCCTATGTCACGTACCTGGTGGTTGAGTCTGACTTATGCGGGGGCAACCTCTCTTACGGCCCTGGTTCGTGAGCCCCTGATAGTGGGGACAGGGAGCTCAGGAGCACAGGGGGGCATGAGGGCTGGACTTGGTCACAGGTGGTAGGTGCAGGTCCACAGGAGCTCGTGCAGCAGAAGAGTGGTGGTACAGGCCGGGTCGTGAACAGGCAGGCAATGCGGTACAGGCGGAGCAGGCAGGCGGGTAGTCGGGTGCAGGCAGGGTTGGCAACGTGCGGGCAGATGAGGTACAAGGATCAGGCAGAAGAGAGGTCGGGGCAGGCAGATAGCAAACAAAGTCCAGATAGGTAGCCGGGGTCACAGGTACAGGAAGTCTCACTAGAACACGCGCTGGGGGTCACAGGAACAGGGAACGCTGTAGAACGGACAGCACTTGCTACAGGAAGCACACTGTTTAAATAGAGCTGCCCGGCACCGCCTCCTCCGGGAGCATGAGGAAACAACAACGAAATGCAAACAAGTCCTCAGCACAATCCTCTTCTAACAGCCTAATTAGAAACAGATGAAGAAAAAGGAAAGGGGTGGCACCGCACAATGAATTACCGAAGGAAAAAAAGGGGGAGAGACATCTCTAATCCCCTTTGAGATGTTGTGTCACCCAAGGTGAAATATATCTGGTGTGCAAATAAATAAATAAATATGAAAAAGAGTGGGAAAAAATAAGTGAATTATTGTTCACTGGCTGCTGCCCTGCCAAAACACGAATGAATGGAGCTGGAATTAATATGGCATTTTGGCTCTGCCAAAAACTGATGTGTGCAAAGAGTGCAATAATGTGCAATGATGTGGTGCTACTCCAGTATAGGAGTATTATACAATTTGTGTAGATCCTTAATAGTTTGCGCAAATATGCATAGAAAAGGGTTTGTACTGTTCTCCAAATGCACAAGACCAATTTGTGCAACTATGTGCAAATATTGTGCAAATATGCATGAAAAAAAAGAGGGGGGTACAAAGAAAAATTGTGCAAATGTGTGCAAAATGTGCAAGTGTTGAAGAATGTTTAGTGTTGCTCCCTGGAAGGAGTTGTAAACAAATAAATAAATAAGTAAATAAATCCAAAAAGTATTTTAAATAGATAAATAAAAATCCCAAAACTGGGCAATGTATATCAATCTTACAACGGGTGTAATATAAACTATTGCCGCCTCCTATGCTTAATATGCAGTCTCTTTGTGCACCAAAAGGTACATATACCTAAAGCCAGCAATTATATATCAAACCAAAGCCAAGAAAATTGATAATGGTATAATCAGGTCAGACGATAATGATTGTGGGTATAAATACAAATTATAAGTACATATAGAGCGCCCGCTACTGGCCTGCGGTGCCAGATATAAGGACGGGAGACTAGCAGGTAAACAGCACAGTCCACTGTGTCATCCAGGGGTTTGGCCAGTTGCTGTTCTCGCTCGTTCTTGCTCAATATGGAGTTGATCCCATATCCTCCATTTTACCATACAAAAGAGGAGAGAGACACAATAGCGTAATTCTGTATGTTTAAGCAAGCCAGGCACGCAAGTGCCCTCCGTACTCACACTGTAGAAGTCAGGCTGGAGGCACTTAGGAGATTACGACTCCTCTGTGTTACTGTGCGGGTTAGCGTCTTGACGTACAGGCTCCGACTTACGCGTTTCGTCATCGGACGTCATGCATATTTGCACAATATTTGCACATAGTTGCACAAATTGGTCTTGTGCATTTGGAGAACAGCACAAACCCTTTTCTATGCATATTTGCACAAACTATTAAGGGTCTACAAAAAATGTATAATACTCCTATACTGGAGTAGCACCACATCATTGCACATTATTGCACTCTTTGCACGTATAAGTTTTTTGGCAGCGCCAAAATGCCATATTAATAAAAAAGCCTAAGTAATATCCTTTAGGTTAATACAGATTCAAGCTTTAAGGATACAGTAACTTCGATCCCTTCTTCAGGCTTTATAAAGCTTGAAGAAGACTTCTAAGTTATCCAGAGAGTTCTCAGCTTTAATAACTTAAGTTAGTCAACAAAGGTATCAAACTTTCTACAAGATGCAACAGGGCAAGATGAGCAGTGGCCTTAAAGTCTACTAATGTCTTTTTACTGGACCAATTGCTTGGCTTTTTATACCACTGTTCAGAACTATGGGGAACCATTGTAGTCTATAGCAACTGGTCAGAACGTTTACTCTAGAATACAAACCTACATTTTAAACATATGTCACGGGTTGCTATGTCAGACTGAGAAAATAAAGGCAGAACAACTAAAAGATAAACAAAATGTCCTTTATTTTCTGCAAATGTACAGTGATGGAAAAAGTATTTGATCCTCTGCTGATTTTGTATTTTTTCCCACTGACAAAGAAATGATGAGTCTATAATTTTAATGGTCGGTTTATTTTAACAGTGAGAGACAGAACAACAACAAAAATATCCAGAAAAACGCATTTCAAAAAAGTTATAAATTGATTTGCATTTTAATGAGTGAAATAAGTATTTGACCCCCTTTGCATAGAGGTCAGGCGTTTCTTGTAGTTGGCCATCAGGTTTGTACACATTTCAGGAGGGATTTTGTCCCACTTACACATGTGCAATTTGTTTCGTTCCAAATTCGCTTTTCGTCAAAATTCTGAATTTTCGTTAATACGGAAACATTCCAATAACAAAAAACTGTTTCACTAATTTTTCCAAAAACTAATTTTTGAAAAAGAACGAAAATCCGAAATTCGAAAATCCGAATGTACGATGATCCGAAATTCAAAAATCCGAAATTCAAAAATCCGAATGAACGAAAATCCGAAATTCGAAAGAACGAAAATTAGAAAATTCGAAAGAACGAAAATCTGAAAGTAAGAACGAAAATCCGAAAATTCAAAAGAACGAAAATCCGAAAATAAGAATGAAAATCCGAAAATACCAAAGAACGAAAATCCAAAAATAAGAACGAAAATCTGAAAATTTGAAAATCGAAAATCCGAAAATAAGAAAGGAAATCCGAAAATTCAAAAATCCCAAAGAACAAAAAACATTCCGATAATTTCTATTATAATTATAATAATATAATTTGAAAGGAAATTCTAATACCTACCTATAATTTAATAATTTATAACCATTATTATAGTTTTTTATAATTATTATTATTATTATTATTTATTATTAATAATAATAATAAAAACTATAATAATAGTTATAAGCTATTAAACTATAGGTAGGTATTGGAATTTCCTTTCAAATTTGGCTGTTAGTGAACGTAATGAATTATTAACCCTTATTATAGTTTTTTTTAAATTATTATTATTATTCATTAATAGTAAATAATAAAAACTATAATAATAGTTATAAACTATTAAATTAGTTAGGTATTGGAATTTCCCTTCAAATTTATCTGCCTGCTAGTGAACAAATTTTTCTGAATTCCCGAATTGTCGATAATAACGAATACCACATCTATACGAATCGAATGAACCAAATTCTAATGTTTCCCATTAAAGACTTAACCCTTTGTAATCTTAAACCAAGTAAGCTAAGCATATCTACACCATAAGCAATAATAGCTGTTAAGCCCTTAA
>BLSH010158756.1:1295173-1319456 GCA_018402905.1 Glandirana rugosa | reverse complement strand
GAGCTATGACCGTCGAAGTTGATCTTTTTATTTATTTATTTTCTATGTTCACCTTCCTCCCCTGACTGCATGTCCATGATTTGTGCCCTTTCATTATTGTCAGTGGGGTTGTGCCCTATTATTGGTATCAGTGGATGAAATAGTGCCTCAAGGGCCGGAAAAAAGCAAGCAAAGGGCCACAGTTTGGGGACCACTGTTATAGTAGAAAACTCCTTTTACTGCTTTTTTTGCACCAAGAGGACAATACCAAATAAATAAAGATTGCTAGCAGTTTTATAAATGTTGTTTTGTCTTTGTAATTGAAACACAAGATGGCTATCGACGAAAATGTCCACTGCAATCAATTCTCAAAGATATCCGGCATTGTTTGACTCCAGAGTTGAGTACAGACCTTTAGCACTGACCGGACAACATAATTATTGGATTTGCTTGTCTATGATTACATTAATAAGCAGCCACTGTCAGACTGCAGTCCAGCGCAGGTGATCCACAATATTGTTTTATTATAACACAGCAGCCAGTTTATCGATCTTCCCTCTCATAACGTCTGCTATTTCCACTTGTTTTCGCCTTAAATATCAATTCTGAATTACGTCCATGGCTAGAGCTGTGATTAATGTAAATGCTTGCTTTCTGACTTACAATCATAACTAAATTATAACTCTATATTTAACTCCATCCATGAAGTGCCTGTGGCACCTCTCTAAATGATATCTATGTAAACAGGACATCTAACATTAGGAGTAAGGGCATGCTGTTCATATGGGCCCTAATTCATCAAGCTGCAATATCACTTGAAGCTATTAAACCCAAAAAACAAAGATGTAATACATTGTAGTTTATCAATCCTTAATTGCACTGCAATCATTTTCTGTTTTCCTTATATATTCACCTGTTAATCTGGCCAGTAACACACCTCCCGTCTCCAAACCACTGGAGGTGCAATGGAGACACCTTGGGACAGGGGCTTTTTCAATCTGTTGAGCGGGTAACAGATTTAGATGGAATTGACTAACAAATTTAAGCTGAACTCCAGCTAACTTTTAATACAGCAACAGTTTGTGGTTTTTTTTTCACTTTAGCATAGAGGATGTACATAATTGAAAAAAGGTAAACACTGTAAGCACCCCTGTCAGGGGTAAATGGTTTGTCTCAACCCTGTAACTGCTACTTCTGCTGGACAGATTAATCAATTAAATAACAGACTTACAGGCTGGATCACCAGGTCGATGAAAAGGGGAAAAGGCCTAAGATAAATGTAATGCAGCTACGACTGCTTTCTGTGGGGGCACTCAACAGGAGGGAGGGGCCAGGAGCGCCAAAGAGGGACGTGAGAAGAAGAGAATCCAGGCTGCTCTGTGCAAAACCACTACACAGAGCAGGTAAGCATAACATGTTATTTTTAAAGAAAAAAAAGGAGACTTTAGTATTACTTTAAGTGTTGATAAGCTGTAATATATTACATTCTATTTTTTGGATTTAGTACTGCTTTATGTTGGCTTCTCAGCCCCCCTTGTGATAATAAAAAAGGGAAGCAAAAAAAATCAAATCAAAAGAAAATGTTAAAGAAAATGAAAAAAATAAAAATAAGGGACCCACACCATGCTCTCATGCAGTTCCATAAACATGCTTTTGCCTAGGATTTATGTGTAAATGACAGTTATGTAACACATCTTGGCTGTAGCCATACATGCAGGAGTTAGAGGACTAATTCTTTGGCCATTATTTATATTTGAGGCCCTGTTCACATCTAGTGCTGGCAGAGTGTCGTGGTTTTAGTGCATTTTTAAATGTGTGGTTTTTGTCCTTCTTTTGGAGCAGCACCATTCATTTGAAAGCAGAAAGACACATCACACTGCCCTCTCCAAGAGGCTATAGAGGGACCATGGAAACCATATACAAAATAGGGTAGCCTAAAATGACAGTCCAATATTGTCCATAAATAATCCAGGTAAGTGGAATAAAATAAACTGCCCTTAGTGGCTGCAGTCTGGCATAGAGCAAGGATGAACTCTGTAGTAAGAAGGCAAACAAAAAAAAACATGCTCAAAGAATATCAATGGGAATCATCCTACTGTTGGCTGTCTCTGGACGTGGCTTCGTTGTACACATCCATACCCCATAACATCGGACTACAGGCCATACAGCACTATTTAGATCAGGATCCACTACTCAATCCTCAGCAAGCTCACTTCATAATAGGAGCTATAGAATACTGCCTTACACACAACAATTTTAAATCCAATGGCGAGTTTTACATCCAGACAAAGGGCATAGCTATGGGGGCAAATTTTGCCCCAGCTATGCCAACCTCACGATGGGCCATTGGGAACATCCCTATATTTGGCATAATAATCCTTATGCTTCTCATCTAGTGTTCTATTGGCGTTATATAGATGACGTGGTCATCATTTGGGACAGCGCCCTGCAGCCTCTATCCATCCATTTGTACAACATTGCAATAATAAAAATATGGGCTTAACTTTCACCTTTGTAACAGATCCTAATAAATTAGCATTTCTAGATTTGGAGCTTTTTCACCATAATAACTGAGTATGTGCTCAAAACTACAACAAACCAACAGCTGGCAACTCCTATTTGCATTATAGTTGTCACCATCCACGGTGGGTGAACAACATCCCCAAAAGTAATTTTTGCCGTCTCAGGCATAACTGTACTCGAGAACAGGATTACCTCACTCATGGCCTACTTATGAAACAAAAGTTTCTTCAAAAAGGGTACCCTGACATCGTGGTGGATGAGGCTTTCCAACATTATCTTCCTTTGGATATAGTGGGTGATAGAGAGAGGAAACGTGACACCACTACGCAACCATTGTGTTTTAACACTCAATTTCACACCCAGTTCAGGAGAATGGAACACATTCTCAAGAAACACTGGTCTATTCTGAGGGAGGATCCCATGCTTAAGGAGACATTGTCTGAACAGCCCAAGGTTTTGTATAGACGCGTTAAAAATCTCAAAGCCCAAATAGCCCCCAGTAAGATCAAATCCCTGTGCCCCACAGTTAGTACCCCTCTGGAGTTCTTTAATATCAAAGGGATGTACCAGTGTCGCAAGCCCCTCTGTCTCACATGTAAGCATGCGACTCATGGCCAAAAGGATTTTACACCAAGGGCAAGCGATACATCCTACCTGATTTTTTCTATTGTTCCTCTGAGTACGTGGTTTATTGTCTTTCTTGCCCTTGCAATCTACTTTACGTGGGCCGCACCATCCATACTCTTAGAAAGAGGTTTGGGGAATATTGAAATTTCATTGAAAAGGGCTCAGATCAACACAGTGTCCCCAGACACTTTGTTGAATTCCATAATCAATGCTCCCAGCGGTTACATGTCTGGGTGATTGAATCTATATCCAGGGATCTTCGCAAAGCAGAGCGCTATAAGCGTCTCTGCGAGAGGGAAAATTTCTGGATATACAACCTGGACAGCCTTGGCCTGGGGGCTTGAATGAAGATACAGAGATCAATTCCCTCCTTTGAATGCAGCTGTTTCCACCATTACCATTATGTATTTATTGATTACTTTTAACATTCCATCCTTGCTTTGTGCAGTGAGAGGGTCTCATCTCACCCAACTGGTCCTATTCCCTGATCTGATCATATGTGACCCACTGCAATACTTTATATTTCCTACACACATAGCCCCCAAAATAAGATTCATTTCTCCACATACCAGACCCATTACATTCAGCCCGTTTTTCTCTATAGAGAGTCATGGAAGGGGAAGTATGTGTGTGTATTTTGTGTGCATGTGTATGTTTGTGCGTTTGTGCACAAATGCAGTCACACACAACATCTTATTACATCTTATAATCTTATCTTTGAGGATATTGTACCCATATTGAATTTAATATTTCTTTCTTTATCATCTAGGTTTGACCTTTATGGTTTCTACATGACTATTATGTGTGTATAGATATGTAAGTTCTGGCACTTTTTACATTCCCTTTTGCAGTGATGTAATTGATTTTTAAATGTTTTTTTATTGTTTCCATATAAGTCTTCATATATTGCATGATGTAGTTGTGCTGAGCATTGTAGTCCCACATGTAAAGTTCACCCATACTTGAACATTGAGAGCTATATAAATTGCCCTCCTTCAATATGGCCACCAGCTAAGCCTGAGGAAGGATCATGGATGATTCGAACGTGAGTCACCCCCACTGAACCCGGAAGTGACGTCATCATCCGGTGCCTGTGCAGTACAGAGTATCCCCTGTTCCCTGATAGCACTGGGAACCACCAGCACGGCCAGTATAGGAATACTTCTGACGGTCTGCACTTGGAGACACCCCATCCGGACCACAGTGGATGAGCACCCAGCTGATAATTACTATGCCTTCACATTACCTCCCTTTGTGAGTGTATTTCTTATTGTTTTTATCCATTAAATGTACTTTCCTACTGTACTTAGTAGGCGCTGTTCTTTTTGTTTTCCATTCATTTTAATGGAAAATGCATTTTTGAACATTTTCGGGGAAGAATCGCACGATTCTACTGGTGATTCTAGAATGCTCAGATGTGAATTTGGCGTAACTCTAAACTGATGACCTGTAAAGGCTTTTAAAGTCTTTTTTTTATGGCCAATTTGGAGTATTGTCATTTTTTAATTTGCTGTTTTATGTGCAACTTTAAAGTTTGTCATTTTTGGTATCTATTTTCTCAATACAGTCTCATATTTTACATTTTGCAAAATAATAGTGAATTATTATACTTAAAGAGAAGCTCCAGTTAGCAGCTACAAATACTGTATTAGGACACTTATCTGTCCAAGGTTCCCGCAATGTCAACACCCCAGCCAATTTTCGGATCGGCTCTCGGGTGCTGCTACCGCCATTCCTGGTAAGGGGAACCAGCTGTGAAGCCTTTAGGCTTCACAGCCGGTCCCCTACTGTGCACGCGCGAAGCACGCTGCACTTTCTAACTGGCCCGGTGGCGGAGGAAGGAGGAGGGGGCCAAACTTCCGAGGGACGGTGCCACGGCACAGTCTCCCGGAAGTAGGGAAGGGTACCTGTCAAAGAGAGGTACCTGTTCCCCCCTCCCCCCGAAAGGTGCCAAATGTGGCACTGGAGGGGGGGGGGAAGCATATAAGCGGAGGTTCCACTTTTGGGTGGAACTCCGCTTTAAATATACAGTAGGTTTACAAAACCTTTTGACACAAACAAATTACCAGTTCAATATTTTCATTCTGCAAGTTCTCTGCTTTCAGAAAATATATTTTGTTTTGGGGTTTTAAGTGATTTTGCTACTTGTGCTGAAAAAAATGTGATAGTTTTTAACAATTTTTTTCCAGTAAAAAACATAACACTTTTTTTTAGAGATATGTTTATTAAAAGTTTTACACAAAAAAACTAAAAACATACAATATAGGTTACAACCGTTACCAGACTGTGCCTCTCAAGTCTCACAGGTAATATGCACATTAAAGGAAAATACAACCTTAGCATTTAAACTCTTCATACAGTAGGTAGATAGTAACAGATGTCAGTTTTAGTAAAAGTAAAGGTCAGTAGTATTGGTTAGTCTCCTGAACCCACAGACGCCAAAGTAGGAGGGCTGGACAGTGTACACCCATCTATGCCACATTTTTTTAAAAAGGAGTGGTCGCATTCAGAGCTCAAAGGTAAGCTTATACAGAGGTAAACTATTATTAATCAGTTGAAGCCAAGTGGTTATAGTAGGTCGTGAATTCTCCTTCCAGCTCAGAAGAATAGTCTTTTTGGTGTAAAAGCATAAAATGCGTAACAATCATTTAATGTGGTTAGAAACAGATAGTTCACCAAAGATCCCCAATAGACAATTTTTAGAATGTAAAATGCTAGGTACACCTAGGACAGTGGATAGAGATTAATCAACTTTGGTCTTTGGACCATAATGAAGAGGCTATGGGACAGGACCAGAAGCAATGGATGAATTCAACTGGATTTCCACAACTTCAGAAACACTCAGGTGTGGAGCACAGTCTCATTCTGCACATTCGATAAGGAGTGAGGTGACTATGATGAAATATCTTTATTTGCATAACTCTATCTCTAGAGGCTATGACTGAACTTTTATAGGTATCCACAAATTCAGTCCAATCTTCTTCAGTGATTTGGATATTCAAAGCAGCCCAGTGGGCCTGTGCAACCGCAAACCTTGGTTTAGAATTAGCTATTAGTGCAGAGTAATATTGGGAATTCAATTTAGTATTATCTCAATTTCTGAGCAACTTCTCGAGTGGGTCTATTTGCAGGGGGAGCGACAGTGAGCCAAATTGTGCTCCATGGCGGAGTTGAAAATAAAAAACAGAGAAGAGGGAGGAAGGTTAAAATCCTCTCTCAGTTGGGTAAAGAATCTAAGGCCCTGCTCAGTGTATAGGTGACAGAGGTATTAGAAAAACGTAACACTAAAGGGAATGCTGATATGACATACAACAACATTGGTTAAGAGGCCACTTCAGAATACCTTAAAGCGGAGCTCCGGTATCCTAAGCAATTTTTTGATAAAAGCACCTATGTGATTCCTAGTACTTGTACTATATTATTTGGTTATTAGCATAGCTGTCCTCATACTTGTTACTTGCAAATCTGTAATCTCGGAAGCAGGCAGTGGCCATCAAGGATGTGGGCATCTGATGCCCGCGCCTGTGTATTTCCAGAATTCGGTGCAGCTGGCTACCCAGCATGCACCTCCCGATCTTGCACAGTGAAACCACTGAGCGGCTCTCTATCTTACCATCAGGTTGCCATAGCAATGTTGGCATTGGCGGAAATTATGCTATAGCAACCATTCTGGAAATAACGCAAGATTTTGTCACTAGGCGATTTGCAAGAACTCCTGGGATACATGACGTCGCTATCCCAGGAGCCCTTGCAAATTGCCTAGAGATGCAATCGCCTAGCTGGCCACAGCCAGAAGTGCTGCATAGGAAAAGTTTAAAAAAGGTATTTACAGAGAAAAAAAAAAACATTTATTGCCATTGATTATAGCATTAAGGATGGGCATGACAGTAATTGGACTTCCAAAAAATGGGTGGAACTCCGCTTTAAGCATACTTGAGGGTATATTTAAATCCAAAACCAAAAATGTAATATATTGCAGCTTGCCAATCCTTAGGTGTAGTGGCTGCATTTGTTTTCTTTTTTAGGCTTTTCCCCCTGTGTTTTGGTCAGTAACACACTTCTGGTATTAGAGTGCCTATACTCTAGATCAGCCTTTTTCAACCATGGTGCCCAGGCACCCTGGGGTACCTTGATGTTTCTTCAGGGGTGCCTTGGCAAAATGCCTAAAAATTGTATACAAGCCGGCGTGTGGACGAAGGTTGCCTTTACGTTACACAAAGCCACAGGTTTCCATTGTGCACCATTACAACCTTCTAGATGTTGGTGTCATGGTGTCATAAGTTGATAAGGAAGATGTCAGTTGCCTGCATAGCATCCTTGTTTGACCCTCCCCTGCCCCTCTCCATCAGTGTTGGGGTCACATTAGCTGAGTGATGGAAAAAAACTGAGGGAGAAGAGAAACATGGGAATACTAGTCAGTATCAGTTGGCAAAAGTGTATTTGCTTTGGTAGAATAAATCACCTCTAACGTTGGTGTACCTACTTGTGTGGATGTTGCTGCATTATGTATAATTATTAGAATAGTTTTTACATTTTAGAATGGGGTGCCTCCAGATTGTCCATAATTTTTAAAGGGTGCCTTGAGTGAAAAAAGTTTGAAAAACACTGATATAGATAAAGAGGAACCTTTGGATAGCAGTATTGTCTGTCTGGGGGGAGGGGGGTGTTAGATGTACTAGCAGATTTAGATACTCAAAAAATTGAAGCCAAACTCCCCCTTACACTGCAATAACACAAGCAATTACAGCAACATGTTTTTTTTTCTTTTGGGATAAAGGTCTACATATATAAATGAAAGTGATCATTGTAAGCACCCTTGTAAATGTTTTGTCCCAACCCTCTAACTGCTACATTTGCAGAAGGGCTTGTTCTGTTAAAAAACAACAGAGTTAATGGCTGGATCACCAGAGGAAAATATAGGAAAAAAATCCTAAAAAAAACCCTAATGCAACCACACATTTAAGAATCAGTAAGCTGCAACAAATTAAATGTTTGCATATTGGTTGAATACTGCTGTAACACTATTGAAGTTTTTGCTATCAGAGCCTTTACCTCCAACCTCTCTCAGTGTTAGCCACATATCTAGAGACTTGCCACCAGCCCTGCTTGGCGATTATGAAACATCACCTACAGGCGCATCTCAAAAAATTAGAATATCGTCAAATAGGTAAACTCATATATTATATAGATTCATTACACACAGAATGATACATTTAAAGCTTTACTTTTAAAGATTTTATGGGAGATTTTAGGCAGAGTTTTCTCCAGCCTGAGGAACTTTTTATTTCTATTTTTACTGTTGGAAACATTTTTGACATTGCCTTTTTGTCTTTTTATGGCTCACTTTTATAAGTATTCAAAGCACATTTAATAGCATATCTAAACCCAAAACATGAGTACATTCTATAATTGTTACAGGCTAAATGACAAAATCATATATAATACAACATTATTCAACATAAAAAAAAGTAGAAAATATATTATGTAAACTGCTATTGATAGTAATCTGTTTTGATTTCTTTTTAGAACAGTGTAGGCTGGTATTCCAAACCCAATTCCAAAAAAAGTTGGGACGCTGTGTAAAATCTACGTAAAAACAGAATGCAATGATTTGCAAATCTCATAAACCCATATTTTATTCACAATAGAAAATAAAAAAACATATGAAATGTTTAAACTGAGAAAATGTTTTGTGTCTAAAAATTGTCGAACAATTTCAGAATGATTTTCCTCAAAATAAAATTGCAAAGACTTTAAATATATCATCATCTACAGTACATATTATCATCTAAAGATTCCAAGAATCTGGAGAAATGTCTGTGCGCAAGGGACATGACCGAAACAAAATATTGGATGCCCGTGATCTTCCAGCCCTCAGACAGCACCGCTTTAAAAACAGACATGATTCTGTGTGGACATCACTGTATGGGCCCAGGAGTACTTCCAAAAATCACAGTCTCTGAGCACAGTTCACCATGCCATCCAAAAATGCAAGGTAAAGCTCTATCATGCAAAGAAGAAGCCATATCTGAACATGATCCAGAAATACTGCCATCTTCTCTGGGCCAAAGCTTAATTAAAATGGTCTGTTGCAAAGTGGAAACCTATTCTGTGGTCAGATGAATCAAAATGTGACATTCTTTTTGACAACCATGGGCACTGTGTCCTCTGGACTAAAATTGGAAAGGGACTTTCTGGCTTGTTATCAGCACAGTTCAAAAGCCTGCATCTCTGATGGTATAGGGGTGCATTCGTGCTTATGGAATGGGTAGCATGCACATCTAGAAAGACACCATCAATGCTGAAAGTGGTTGTAAAGACAGAAGGTTTTTTATTTTAATGCATTCAATGCATTAAAATAAGAAGCCATCTGTGTGCAGCTGCACCCCTCAGCCAGCCTAATACCTACCTGAGCCCCTTCTCAATCCAGCGATGTTGCACGAGAGACTCGACTGTCCGGGACTCCCCTTCTCATTGGCTGAGACAGCAGCGAAGCTCCCACTGCTGTCAATCAAAGTCTGTGAGCCAATCAGGAGAGAGAGTGGGCGAGGGGCACTCGGCAGGAGGGAGGGGCCAGGAGCGCCAAAGAGGGACCCAAGAGAGGAGGATCCGGGCTGCTCTGTGCAAAACAACTGCACAGAGGAGGTAAGTATGACATGTTTGTTATTTTAAAGAATAAAAAACGAGACTTTAGTATAAGGGTTGATAAGCTGTAATATACTGTATTACATTTTAGTTTTTGGGTTTAGTACTGCTGTTTTTTTTTAATAAAAATAACAAACAGCAGTACTAAACCCAAAACTAAAATGTAATATATTACAGCTTATCAACCCCTAGGCCTCATACACACGGGCGTTATTAACGCTGTGTTTTTGAGCTGTTTTTACAGTTTAATAACGCCACACCATGTTATTCAATGACCTCATACACACGTTGACGTTATTGAGCAGTAAGTGGCGTCGGCTTTCTTAAGCTGTAGAGCTAACGCAGGACCTGCGTGTTCCGAAGCTGTAGCGTTATGACGTTATTGACGCTAAGCTGCCAAAACGCTCATTAATGCTCAATAAGCACCATAGCAACGTTAATAGGCGTTTCTAGCGTCTGAGTTTTATGTTTTAAAATGTCAAAAAATAGCAGAGGGATGTCTTTTAAAACAAAGCGTGACTTAGCACTGATGCTCAATAACGCGCATTAATGCCAATGCAAGACGCTGATGAAATCACGTTTTTCCTGGCGTCGGTACCGACGTTACAGCTCGTTTTTGCAAAACGCCCGTGTATATGAGGCCTTAAAGTAATACTAAAGTCTTGGGGTTTTTTTGTTCTGTTTTTTTTTTAAATAAAAATAATAAACAGGACTTTAGTATCACTTGAAAGATATATCCTGTGTTTAGAACAGCATATGTTCTCATCCAGGCAACATCTTTTTCAGGGAAGGCCTGAAAGGAATTGGGGTTATATTATTATTATTATACAGGATTTATATATCGCTAACAGTTTACGCAGCGCGTAAGTCCATAATGAATGCTGCTGCAAGACTATTCTACCTACCAACTGCTCAGTGTCCTCCACCCCTCTCTGCCAATCCCTATACTGGCTTCCACTCACCCAACGAATAAAATTCAAAGTACTAACAATAATTTACAAAGCCATCCACAACTCTGCCCCCAGCTACATCTCTAACCTAGTCTCAAAATACCAACCAAGCCACTCTCTTCAGTCCTCCCAAGACCTCCTGTTCTCTAGCTCCCTTGTCACCTCCTCCCATGCTCGCCTCCATGACTTCTCCAGAGCTTCTCCCATCCTTTGGAACTCGCTACCCTAATCTGTCCGACTGTCTCCTAATCTATCCATCTTTAGACGATCCCTGAAACCCTTTCTCTTTAACCATTTGCCGACCGCCCGCCGTTGGCTCGTGGTTAAAGATGGCTCGTTATCGCGAAACGCCGTCACCTGACGACGGCCGCGATAACTAGTATTGTGAGCGCACGCTCACTGTGTTAGGGGGGCAGGGAGGGGGTATGGCGGAGTTGATCGCCGCCCGCTACCCGCGATGGCCCCCCCGCAGTGAGAGAATGGAGGTCGGTGTAATTAAACACGGATCTCCGTTCTCATAGAGGGGGAAGGGCGGTGATTACAGGCTTCCTGTATATGGAAGCCGTGATCATCCCCTTTCCCCAGCCAGCCCAGCCCACACACAGTTAGAACACACCCAGGGTTAGTCAGTCCCCTTCATAGGTCAGGAGAGAGGAAGAGGAGCCCGGATCCCCGTCCTTATCGTACCATCCCCATGTGTTTTTACCTAATCTCTATTGCTGTCCACCTCCCCTCTACTTTCCTTACTACCCACTATGTTCCCGTAAGTTGAAGACTGTTTAAACTTCAGCCACCCCTTCCAGATGTTATAAAATCCTGATTCCTCCTCGTTTTGTCTCCCAATCATTTCCTCCATCAGTCTTATCCTATCAACTGCTCTAAACCATTCCTGCATTGTCGGTACTTTACTCGTATTCCACAGTTTCGGGATCTGTGCTTTTGCAGCTTTTAATAAGAATGGGGTCAAAGCAGACCTATATTTTTTCCTAGAATCTTTTGTGGCATGAAATAGACATTGCCAGGGGTCTAACTTGACCTACACATTACTAATCTTTTTGATTAGACTCAAAACTTCTTTCCAATAGGTTTGAATCATGGGACACGACCACCATATATGCGCATGGGTCCCCTCCCCCCCACAGGCACGCCAGCACAAAGAAGACAGTTCAGGGTCCATCCTATGTAACTTTGTTGGAACATAATGCCACCTTGTCAGTAATTTATAATTCATTTCTTTTATCTTTATGTCTAAGGAGGTAGAATGCACAAAGTCCAGAACTTTACATTTCAAAGTTTCTAAAACCGACATATTTAATTATTTTCCCCAACTCTCCAAAAGATCTGCCGGCCCTGGGTCAGAGGAGGAGACCAATAACGCATACATGACGGATATCCCCTGTCTGTTTGTCCCCCCTTGTTCCACTACTCTTTCACATGGGTGAAGGTCTTGAGCTGAACGCAGGCGTTTTGGAAGACTCTCTACAAAGTGCTGGAGTTGTCTATATCTCCATGTATCCCAAGGGGATGATCCATACCTCCTGCGTAGTTGCGCTAAGGTGGCCAGGGAGTTCCCGTTCAGGACATCCCTTAGTCTCAGACAGTTAGTGGGGGACCATTTTAGATAGCTTCTATTTTCTTTCCCCGGTGGGAAATGGTCTGTTCCTGTTAAAGGCATTAGGGGACTGTTGTTTTGCCATTTCATTTTTTTTAGTAATCTATCCCATACTCTAAATGTCTCTGCTGTTATTACCGCTAGATCTTTAGAGAGTCCTCTATATTGCCTTGGCAGGCAGATACTCTGCCCTAAATTAACCTTACTAATACTGGCCTCCAATTGTACCCATTTTTTGTGGAATGCACCATGGGCCCAATCTATAATCCTCCGGAGAACAGCAGCCTCATGGTACTTCCCAAAGTCTGGGAGAGACACTCCTCCCGATGCCCTAGGTCTTACCAGCACTTTGTGAGCTATACGTGTTCCTCTAAATTTCCAAATGAATTTCTTAATTATCTGTCTCAGTATCTTAAAGTAAGGCCCTGGTATGGGGATCGGGAGGGTTTGGAAAATATACAATGCCCTTGGGAGAGTAACCATTTTGATTGTGTTGATCCTGCCGAACCAGGATAACCTGTCGGCAGGATAGCCCTTCAGTTCATGTTTAATTCTATTGAGTAATGGTACATAATTGTCCTGATATAGATCTGATCCGGACGCCGACAGGGATATACCCAGATATCTCAGACCCCTACTCTTCCACCCAAAAGGATACAGGGAGCTAAGAACTCCGCTCATCGCTGAGGGGACAGAGATATTTAAAATCTCGGTCTTCCCCGCATTGATTTTGAAATTAAATAGTTCCCCATACCTTTCAAATTCTGTCAGGATATTAGGGAGCGACTGTAGAGGGTTTGTTATATACATCATAATATCATCTGCCAAAGCAGATACCTTATGTCCACCTCCCCTCACCTCCAATCCTTCGATCCCTGCATTGGCGCGCAAAGCAGCCAGCAAGGGCTCCAAGGATAGGACAAAGAGTAGGGGGGACAGAGGACATCCCTGACGCGTTCCGTTATACAGATTAAAGGGCTCTGTCAATGCCCCATTTACCCGCACCTGCGCCGTTGAACAGGAGTATAGGGCATCAATCCACCCGCGTACACGGGGGCCTAGGCCAAAACGGAGTAGGGTCGAGTCCGTAAACTCCCAGTCCAATCGGTCAAATGCTTTCTCAGCATCCACCGAGAGCATCAAAGCCGGTTTCTTCCCCTTTTTTGCTTCCTGCACTAAGAGGGTCGTCCTGATAGCATTATCCCTCACTTCCCTCCCTGGGACGAAGCCTGTTTGGTCATTTTCAAACCAATAAGACATAAAGTGCTTGATCCTTTCGGCCACTATCCTCGCATAAATCTTTATATCTTCATTGATCAAGGAAATTGGCCTAAAGCTAGAACACATCGTTGGGTCCTTCCCTTCCTTCACCAGGAGTGTTATATAGGCCCTCAATGCTTCCTTACGGATGCCGTTGTCTCCTCCAATACTATTCATATATGTCTGAAAAAGAGGGACTAGAGTACTCGCCAGTTTTTTATAATATATTGACGTTAGCCCGTCTGGACCTGGGCTCTTACCTCCCTTACTCTTTTTAATTGCCTGGCATATTTCTTCTGTTGAAATATCCTTATCCAGCTCCATATCCTCCTCCTCTGATAAACCTGACAATTTTACTTCTTGCAGATATTTTTTTATTTTCATGCATCTCTTCTGTTCCTCCTCCGGGGACCGCCCATCGTTCACTTTGTATAATAGCTGGTAATAATCCCGGAAAATCCTACTTATATCCTTTGTTGGTTTAAGTTCCCCTTTCTTTTTTTTCATTTTAGCAATATAATTGGGGCTCCTTCTTGCTCTAAGAGTCCCAGCTAATAGCTTCCCTGGTCCATTAGCTGCTACATAATATCTATTAGCTACTGTGTTGAAAGCTCTCCTGGTTTCTTGCTCCAACAGATCTCTTAGTGCTTCCCGCTTCTCAACCAGCTCGTTCAAAATTGGTGCTGTACTCGTATTTTTATGTAATCGTTCAAGAGTCTGAATTTCCAGCAACAATTTTTGTTTCTGGTTCTGCCAAATCTATTTCCTCTTGATACCTTCTGCAATTAGCCTTCCTCTCATGAAAGCCTTATGGGCTTCCCAGAGAACAGCTGGAGCAATACCTTCTACATCATTTTCCTCAAAAAATAATTTCAAGTCCTTCTCTAAATCTAACACAAAGCCCGACTTGAGCAACAAGGAATCATCAAGCCTCTAAGGTCTGCCCCCCCTCGAGATGTCTTCTAGTTCCAGAATAGCCACTACGGGCACATGATCTGAGAGGGTTATTGATTTAATCTCAGCCTTTATCAGGCCATCCAAGAACTGATGCTCAAAAAGAATATAATCTATTCTTGAATATGAGCTATGGACTGCAGAAAAGTATGTGAAGTCTCTATCTCTCGGATGTAGAGTTCTCCATACCTCCACTAGTTGTAGTTTATGTAACTTACGCTTTATAGCCCTAAGGTGTTTGCCCTCTGAACAGAGGGACAAAGGCTGGGTATCTAATGCTGGATTGAGCACAAAATTAAAATCCCCCGCCACTATCAATTTCCCTTCCCTGAAATCTTCTAACTTGCTCAGCACTTTCTTTAAGAACTGAGCTTTTTTTCCTTCTCTTTTTTTTTTTTTTCTATTTTCGGTACACCTTTTTGTGGGTGGTGTTATTTATGGAATTTTTATACACCCCAGGATGTATCATGGGGTTATATTGGTGGAGGGGTAGTCTAACCCACACTATATATATATAGTAAGTAGTGATTAAAGGGGAAATATATATATTTCCCCCCTTTTTTTTGTCCCTAGGCGGTAACTAGGGTCCGATGGGTATGGGGATCTCACTTTTTACTTTTATGTAGCATTGTTGGCTACTCTAAGTGTTTTTGCACTTGGGGTCTAATTTCACCCCCCCCCCCTTTTTTTTATTTTTTTTATTTTGTAGTTGAATATAACTTGCTTCTCGGGAGATGGGAAGAGGCGGCCCTTGTCCTGTATAAATCCTATAAATCTGGTGCTGTCTAATGAGATTTGGGAATAGGAAGAGGAAGGAGGTAATAAATAGAAGTTGAGGAAAGCTTGGTGAGCTGAGATTCTGATATTTAAGTTGGAACTTGTCTTGACACTGATTGATATTAAAAAAACTTTAAATGAAAGAGCAAAGCAAGAGAAAACAATACCACAATGATGTGACCACAGCAGAGACTTGTATGAATATTAATCTGAAATTATCCTGCTAAGGTAGTCTACTGAGGTGGTATAAAAAAAAAAAAAAAAAAAAAGAACACGCCCAGGGAACACAGTTAACCCTTAGAGCGCCCCCTACAGGTTAACCCCTTCACTGCCAATGGCATTTACACAGTAATCAGTGCATTTTTATAGCACTGATCACTGAATAAATGCCAATGGTCCCAAAAAAGTGCCAAAATGGTCTGACATGTCCGCCCCAATATCGCAGTACCGCTAAAAATTGCAGATCACCGCCATTACTAGTAAAAAGTTAAAAAAAAAAAACCCAGAAATGAACTCTCATCATCCGTAAACGCGGCAACTTTTGCGCAAACCAATCAATAAACGCCAATTGCATTTTTTTTTTTACAAAAAATATGAGGAAGAAATCGGCCAAAACTGATGAAAAAAATGTTTTTTTATATTTTTTTTTTATTTGAATTTTAGCAAAAAGTAAGAAATGTGGGTTTTTTTTTGCAAAATTGCCGCTCTTCTTTTGTTTATAGCGGCGATCAGAAATGATGCAGAGGTGATCAAATACCACCAAAAGAAAGCTCTATTTGTGGGAATAAAGGACGCAAATTTTGTTTGGGTACAACGTCTCACGCCCGCGCAATTGTCAGTTAAAGCAACGCAGTGCCGAATCGCAAAAAGTGCTCTGGTCCTAAAGTGGGAAATCCTTCCGGGGCTGAAGTGGTTAAAGAATCCTATCCTGCTTCTATCTAATACACTGTCTTATTTTCTACATCAGCTCATACCCCACAGCTATTACCTTTTGTATCAATTGACCCTCCCTCTTAGATTGTAAGCTCTAACGAGCAGGGCCCTCTGATTCCTCTTGTACCAAACTGTGATGTAACTGTACTGTCTGCCTTCATTTTGTAAAGCGCTGCGCAAACTGTTGGCGCTATATAAATCCTGTATAATAATAATAATGTATTAGTTGAATCTTATGTTTTGTTTTAGAAAACTAAGGAAGGAAGTAAAAGAAGAAGGGGGAGGAAGGGTGTAAGGTAGAAAGGAAGGAAGGGAGGAAAAGGAGAGATAGAGAGGGAGGAAAGGAAGCAGGCAAATAATGAGGAAGGAAAGGAAGGAGAAGATATGAAGTACATAACCTCTTATATATCTTTATTGACCTGAAGCTCCCCTTAATGGAATGGCTTGCTGAAAGATTAATACAGTATATACAAATATTTGTTATGCTAATTTGGCACTGATAACAAGAACACATTCTATAACCTAAGTGCAGATTTCATTAATATTCACAGAATATTCTGCATCTGTAAGGTAGCAAAAACACAAGAAATCCAGGCAAGAAATTTATTTGAAGAGATAGAGAACCAGAAGAAGAATATTGCTGATTGATTGAGGAAAGAATAAGAAAATAAGAGATAAGTCCCTTAGGTTAGGCAAAGAAAAAATACTGTGAAAAAACAAATAACAAATAAAGAATGATGCTAGACAGGCCTCGGAGGGAGAGTAGGAAGTACAAAGGGATCGCCGGAGAAACATCCGTACTGCGCTGACATTATAGGCAGAAGATAATGTGCATGAAAGCAGAAGAATAGCATTATACACAGCACTGTCTGGCCTTTTGTGTGTGTGCAGTCGTTGTTTCATTCTAGGCACAAAGTGGCTTGCTTTACTGTGTAACCAATACAAAGCATAAGTGGCCATTATAAGCCAAATTCAATAAAATATCATAGAGTGTTAAAATGGTGTTAATAGACTGCTGTGGCTTTGAGAGGGGTGGCATTCTTTTTCAAAAAAGTTTCCCACCATTCGTTTTCGCAGTAAGTGGGTTTCTCTAAACGGGAGTATGACATTCTGTACTTTTCACCAGTAAGGTGGTGCTTAGTGCATACACCAGTTCCTGCCTTACATAGATGCTTTGTAAGTAATGACTCAGAGAGACTATACATAACCATAATACTTGCAATCCCTGGATTGTGAGCTTTTATAGAATTCTTTTGAACATCAACATACTTTTGCTAGCCATGGTTCCATAATAGTATCGGAAGGTAACTGACCATATGAACACTATTGTGCATAACTGTCACCCATCAAATCTGTTACTTCTGTAAATAGTCATCTAAAGGCTTGCCCATGGCAGGAGTTACTGGGAGTCCCAGTTAGCATACACATGTAGAGGAGACTTGGATGTACATGGATACAATTTTACCTTTCATTTATGTTATTTTGATATATACATCTTACCAGTGGTAGCTGGTGCTTCATTTTGGGGGGGCAAACAAACCACCACCCCTGGTCGGTCGGTCCGTCAGTCAAAATCCCCCCCCTTGCAAACCCTGCACTTACCCTATCTAGGTTGCGGACCTGCGTCTCCTCCTTGCTGCCTCCTCCTCTGCGGCTTCCCCCTGCATCTCCTCCTCAGCGACCAATACCGCCACTTCTTCTCTCAGCCATTTGGGTCCCACTTCCTGGTTGGCCAGGAGAAGAATCAGGAAGACAATAGCGAATATTAATTCGCTATTGTCACACAACTGGGTGGGCTCAGGGCACAGTGCTCAGCGCCCCGGGGCCCACCCTTTTTTGAAGCCAATTAGAGCCTCAGGCCCTAATCATATGCTTAAAAAAAAAATTAAAATTCATGCATCCGGAGCCCTGCATGTAGATTAGGGGCCGGGCGCATGGATTAAGGAAGAGGCTCCCAAGCACCCCTATTGGAGCAGCCATCATTGCATCATTGCATCTTACTAAATAAAACCCTTACTTGCACCTCTAGGGGGGACCTGATTCCCTTAGCAGGGTGCCTTTGAGTGTATTAGATTATATATTTGTCATGTTTTTAATATATTTTATAATTTTCTACATTTGTATACTTGTGCTTATGGGAACTCTTTGACTTACTTGCCATGCCAGCCCGCCAGCTGTGTGTCCTTCTGCCCACGCTCAAGCCTCACTGTGAGCAGTGACAGAGCCAGGACTCCCGTACATTGTACAGCTGCGGGTTTCCTCTCTCCCCTCTCCCACTGGCTGTGCTGCTGGAGTTGCTCTGTGTGAAATTCCCCACTCAGCCCCCCTTACCCTTGGGGTATTAAAACAATGAAAATACTAATACAGGTCCATCTAAAAAAAAATTGAATATCAAGAAGTTAATTTATTTCAGTAATTCAATTCAAGAAGTGAAACTCGTATATTATATAGATTCATTACACACAGGGTGATATATTTCAAGCATTTCTTTCTTTTAATTTTCATGATTATGGCTTACAGCTAGTGAAAACCCAAAATTCAGTATCTCAGAAAATTTGAATATTGTGAAAAAGTTCAATATTGTAGACTTATGGTGTCACACTCTAATCAGCTAATTAACGCAAAATACCTGTAAAGGTTTCTTGAGCCTTTAAGTCCCAGTCTCAGTCTGCTTCAGTAGGTTACACAATCATGGGGAAGATTGCTGACTTGACAGTTGTCTAGCCACTTCCGGACCGCCGTACGTCGTTTGACGGCGGTACTTTGAAGTGGGATACCGTTGTTTTTTTTTTTCTTTTTTTATTGCATTTTAGTCTAAAAATGAGATCTGAGGTCTTTTTGACCCCAGATCTCATATTTTGGAGGTCCTGGCATGCTTTTTTCTATTACAAGGAATGTTTACATTTCTTGTAATAGGAAAAAAAGTGATCAAAAATTTTTTTTTTAAAAAGTTGTAAAAATAAAAATTAAAAAGTAAAATAAATAATTAAAAAAAAAATTTAAAGCGCACCGTCCTTGCGAGCTCGCGCACAGAAGCGAACGCATACGTAAGTCCCGCCCACATATGAAAACGGTGTGCAAACCACAAATGTGAGGTATCGCCGCGATCGTTAGAGCGAGAGCAATAATTCTAGCCCTAGACCTCCTCTGTAACGCAAAAATGCTAACCTGTAGAATTTTTTTAAACGTCGCCAATGGAGATTTTTATGTTGCAAAGTTTGTCGCCATTCCGTGAGCGGACGCAATTTTGAAGCATGACATGTTGGGTATCATTTTACTCGGCGTAACATTATCTTTCACAATATGAAAAAAAATTGACCTAACTTTACTGTTGTCTTATTTTTTAACTCAAAAAACTGAATTTTTTAAAAAAAATCGCGCTTTTAAGACCGCTGCGCAAATACGGTGTGACATAAAGTTTTGCAATGGCCGCCATTTTATTCTCTAGGGTCTTAGAAAAAAAATATATAATGTTTGGGGGTTCTAAGTAATTTTATAGCAAAAAACCCTGTTTTTAGCTGATAACCTCCAAACTCCAAAAAGAGGCTCGGTCTTAAAGTGGCTAGAAGACAGTCATTGACACCCTCCACAAGGAGAGCAAGTCACAAAAGGCCATTGCTATATAAGCTGCTGATCACAGAGTGCTACATCCAAGCATATTAATAGAAAGTTGAGTGTAAGGAAAAAGTGTGGTAGAAAAAGGTGCGCAAGCAACAGGGATAACCACAGCCTTGAGAGGATTGTGAAGCAAATTCCATTTAAAAATTTGGGGGAGATTCACAAAGAGTAGACTACGGCTGGTGTCAGTGCTTCAAGAGCCACCACACACAGACATATCCAGGACATGGGTTACAAATGTCGCATTCCTTGTGTCAAGCCACTCTTGAACCAGGGACAACGTCACAAGCGTCTTACCTGGGCTAACGAGAAAAATGACTAGACTGTTGCTCAGTGGTCCAATGTCCTTATTTCGGATGAAAGGAAATGTTGCATTTCATTTGGAAATCAAGGTCCCAGAGTCTGGAGGAAGAGAGGAGAGGCACGGAAACCAAGTTGCATGAGGTCCACTGTGAAGCTTTCACAGTAAGTGATGATTTAGGGAGCCATGTCATCTGCTGTTGTTGGTCCACAGTGTTTTATCAAGTCCAAAGTCAGCGCAGCACTCTACCAGGAAATTCTAGAGCACTTCATGCTTTCCTCTGCTGACCAGCTTCATGGAGATGCTAATTTAATTTTCCAGCAGGACTTGGTACCTGCCCAAGCTGCCAAAAGTACCAATAACTGGTTTGATGATCATGGTATCACTTTGCTAGATTGGCTAGCAAACTTGCCTGACCTAAGGAAAATCTGTGGGACATTGTCAAGAGGAAGATGAGAGACACCAGACCCAACAATTCAGATGAGCTGAAGGCCGATATCAAAGCAATCTGGGCTTCCTTAATACCTCAGCAGTGCCACAGACTGATCGCCTCCATGCCACACCGCATTGATGCAGTAATTCATGAAAAAGGAGCTCTGACCAAGTATGAAGTGCATACTATACTGTACATGGACATTCTTTTCAGTAAGCCAACATTGAATTTTGGGTTCTCACTAGCTGTAAGCCTTAATCATCAAAATGAAAAGAAAGAAATGCTTGTAAAGTACAACTTTTGTGTCTTCACCTACACACTGGCCATGCTGGGAACAATCTGACTCTTTTGAATTAAACAACCACATCCAAAGATGAATTTCTCTTTATCCCATGTGTTTGCAGTGTCAGGAGATCTCCTCATTACTGTGTACAAGGTTGTAACGAAGAGCCTCTGGTTATTTCTATTTATCTTTATAAAAGTAAATTATGAGTACATTTTCTAAAATATTCCAGCCCATCTAATTACTAGCACTTCCTGCAGTCCAGAACTGTCTGCATAATACACACATATTATTACAAAAAAAAAAGTCTGTATCTTGCTATGATCCTATGAAAATATGGAGGGCTTCACTGATAAATTACAAATTTTTAATATATGTTTTAAAAGATTGTTTGTGAAGGTTCTTATGGGTTACCATTTTTCTTGGTATTATTTCTAGACGTAAAGTTACCTCTAAACATTAGCTGGTCCCTGGGAAATTATACAGATAGAAATAGATCTGTTTCCAGATGCACGTTTTAGTATGGACATTCTGTGTGTGTAAGATATGAATGCCCATACTAAAATGTGCACCTGCAAACAGATCTATTTCTATTTGTATAATTTCCCGCCATAACTTACACATATGGCTTGGTAAAACCCAAAAAAAAAAAAAGCCCCAGACTGATTATGTCTTCACGGGCATAACCTCATACTTGCCAACAGTCACAAATTTCCCACGACATTCCCGGGATTTAGACCTTTGTCCTGGTCTTACAGTTTACCGGGAAATGTATTGGAAAATTGGCGGATTCCTGATTTTCCCCGCCGCCACAAGAGCCCGGGTGGCAATGAAAGTAACTGGAGCTCCATTTCTATTGGCAGTCGCTTTCATTGCCACCCAGGCTCCGCCTCTTGGTTCTTCTCTTCGGCCTCCACGAGTGGGTCTTCTGTAAATGGCGTGGAGACCAAATCCAGTGGCGTCGCTATGGGGGGGAGGGCCCGCACCCAGGTGAAGAGGGGTAACTGGGGTGATTTAAGGAGGGATTCCGCAAGGGGCACCTTATGTAAGGAGGGACTCCGCTGGGGGGCACCTGATGTAAGGAGGGACCCCACTGGGGACAGCTGATGTAAGGTGGAATTCTACTGGGGACTCCTGATGTAAGGAGGGACTCTGCTGGAGACAGCTGATGTAAGGAGGGACCCTACTGGGGGCACCTGATGTAAGGAGGGACTCTACTGAGGACACCTGATGCAAGGAGGGACTCTACTGGGGACAGTTGATGTAAGGAGGGACTCTACTGGGGACAGCTGATGTAAGAAGGGACTCCGTTGGGGACACCTGATGTAAGGAGGGACTCCGCTGGGGGCACCTGATGTAAGGAGGGACTCTACTGGGGACACCTGATGTAAGGAGGGACTCTGCAGGGAATGCCTGATGTAAGGAGGGACTCTGCTGGGAATGCCTGATGTAAGGAGGGACTCTGCTAGGGACACCTGATGTAAGGATGGACTCTGCTGGGGACACCTAATGTAAGGAAGGACTCTGCTGGGGGCACCTGATGTAAGGAGGGACTCTGCTACGGAAAACCTGGTGTAAGGAGGGACTCTGCTGGGGACACCTGAGTTGAACTATTTCATTTTATATTATAATGTAATAATACAAATAATGCACTTCAATCATCCTGACACCATAACAACATTTGTGCCAAGATTATTGAAGTGCTAACACCAGGTGTTTGGAGTATCTTTATCTGCTGATTGTTAAACTTTCTGGAATACACATATTTCTATTGTGGTGTAGGATCTGGGTCTGCTGTCCCTTCATCCCTCTTTCTTTCCTTCCTTCTTTCTCTCCTTCCCTCCCTATTTCTTTCTTTATTTCTTCCTCCATTCCTTGTTCATCTCAGACTTGAACTGCACTCCCTTTGAGCCACGCCCACTATTTCGTTTAAACCACACCCATTTTCGCCATGGTGCGCAAAGCGTGACACATTTTTCTCCTCCAATTATAACACACCTACAAATGAATGCCTCGTCCCCTAATTATAATAAGACCCCCACATACAGACAAAAAAGTGTCCCTATACATTTTTGACAATGTTGGCAACTTTGAAGCCTGGGACCTGAGAAAAGGAGGTTTCGGGGCCACTCTGTGCAATACCATTGCACTGAACAGGTAGGCATTTATTTTATTATTTTACAAAGTAAAAAAAAAAAAAAAAACAGTCTTTAGTAACACGTTAAAGGGAAAAACATGTTTTTGGTTAATTTTATCTTTAAAAAGTGTTTTAACTGTTTACATGGTCATAAAATTATCCCTTTACGTGTATAAAATCCCAATTTTTCAAACAAATATTAAAAATATATGTAAACACAAATACTAATATATAACAAAGAAATATTGAGCAAGTGGATAACCTATGGTTGGAGCACCACGTCCATAAATGTATAGAGACAAAGAAAAAAAGGAAAAAGGGAAACCCCACAATAAGGGTCCCAAGGACTTTAAAGGTGCTCCATAATTAAATTCAAAACCACACAATTTTTGATAAAAAAATATATCTAAAACCATTTTATTTTATTTCATACAGGAATAAAACATGCTCCCTATGTTGGGAAACACAAATAGCAAACAAAATGAATATGGAAATACTATTCGTATGTAGTTCAAAGCGAATCCTGATGGATCCTGCATTTGGTCAGCTAGACCCCGCTCGACATGTTTCACCCGTGAGGGCTTCGTCAGGAGACTCAAAGGGGCTGACTAAGATACAAAAAATATATTATCATAATAGTGAAAACCATTTACATAACATATATTAAACCAAAATATTGCCATGGATATTAGATTGGAATATGTCTAATGTTAAGGAACAACAAAAATCCCAAAAATTTATGCTGTATTCAACCCTCTTTACATATCTATTTCCAAATACCCACATTGATTATACAGATATTGATATTAATCTCTTGCAATGTTATATTTCCATGTTTACAAATATAAGATAAATTCAAAGAGTTTTTTATCTATCCACCCATTATGCACATAATTACATATATATATTTTCATGTATATTTTGTTTACTATGCATCCTATTTTCATCATTGGATGTAGGCAGCCCCCCCACGAGTTTATAATCCTATCCTATGGTTCTATGGTTCCAAGAATATGATTGACAGTCGTCTCCAATATTGATCCTTCTATATTCGATGTATGAATTAATTGGTAAGATATGTATAGATATATGTGTATACATTTATATATATATATTTTTTGGAAGTTGTCGTATATCTGCAAATACGGAAATATAACAATATTCTTTGAATTTATCTTATATTTGTAAACATGGAAATATAACATTGCAAGAGATTAATATCAATATCTGTATAATCAATGTGGGTATTTG
>BLSH010158756.1:1258240-1294327 GCA_018402905.1 Glandirana rugosa | reverse complement strand
CAGCATAAATTTTTGGGATTTTTGTTGTTCCTTAACATTAGACATATTCCAATCTAATATCCATGGCAATATTTTGGTTTAATATATGTTATGTAAATGGTTTTCACTATTATGATAATATATTTTTTGTATCTTAGTCAGCCCCTTTGAGTCTCCTGACGAAGCCCTCACGGGTGAAACATGTCGAGCGGGGTCTAGCTGACCAAATGCAGGATCCATCAGGATTCGCTTTGAACTACATACGAATAGTATTTCCATATTAATTTTGTTTGCTATTTGTGTTTCCCAACATAGGGAGCATGTTTTATTCCTGTATGAAATAAAATAAAATGGTTTTAGATATTTTTTTATCAAAAATTGTGTGGTTTTGAATTTAATTATGGAGCACCTTTAAAGTCCTTGGGACCCTTATTGTGGGGTTTCCCTTTTTCCTTTTTTTCTTTGTCACAAATACTAATATATAAGTTTACCTGTAATCATAATTTTTAAAGTAATTTTCAGTCTTTTTAAATCTCTAGCTTTCATTAAAGTAATACCTGGTGATCTAGCCATAAACATTCTTGGTCAGTCAATTTCTGTTATATGGTAACAACGTTCTATCCCTCTCTCCTATTTGCGCTTCTGTATTGTCACCCTGTCACACCTGTGTAGTGCTAACCCCCAAAGGGGTTACTGGCTTTGCCCAAATTCTTTCTTATTTAGTGCAGAGGCAGCCAGGCAAACTGTTTACTCACTCTGGCTCAGTAAACAGTCTAGGGGATGTCTTTTTGAGGCTTATTGCTGTAGAGCTTGAACAGAAGGAGAAAACTGGGGAATGGGAAACTCCAAAACGCTTGAGTGCCAATTCAAGCTGAGGACCCTTCTCTCTGTAGCAGCTGTACAGTCACTACTGTATGTTTGCAGCTAAAGATCATGAACAGAAGACTTTTAGTCCAGTTTAATGTAGAACAGAGCAACCTAAAACCCTCCCAGCTAAGAAGCGCAATCAGTCTTGAAAATTTCAGGGTTAACAGTCATTATCCATAGCTGGGGACCATGGAGAATGTAGCTCTGTAATAAAACTCTACTCAAAAAACTGAGGGTGAGATCCAGAATTTGAGGGTTCTGTCCATAGCACAGAGTAGTCCAGAAGCCAGTCCTGGATTGCTCCAGGGGCAAGCAGCCCCCTGAAGCATCGGAACTCCATCCTCAGGTAGGTAGGACAAGGCACCAACTAACTCCTCTGCCTATTTACCCCCTTCTCTCACCATCTATTGGGCATACCTCCCTCAGAATCATTTAGAGGGTAGTAAATATTCAAGCTGAGGATTTGTATCTTCATACAGCCAGATGCACACACTCTTCTGCTTGTTGTCTCGAATATTCAGTCTTGGGGATGTGTTTTTTGTTTTATTTTTTTATTTATTTGGAGAACTTGGATAGGAGAAGGGATTTAGCAGGATACCCCAAATTAACTATTCACAAGCGTCCCTTTATAGCAAAAGGAATTTAGTGGACCTTGCTTCTTGAAGACATTAGCCAGTGTCCCCTTTAGCTTACACCCAGTATGCTGACTTCTAGCACCAAGAGGGGGATTTAGCAACATCAGTCTCTAGGATCCCTTTAGGGGTCTGTATGCACAAGGCCCTGGTCGCAGGCCACTTCCTCTGTGATACCAGACAGGATCCGTGGACATCCTCCCTCAGTCATCTTCAATGTTTCAGGCTCTCAGGCCGCATGGCAGCCTCTGCTGAGGAGGGGCAGAAGGCCCCCTCCCCACCTGGACCTCTCTCTGTACAGGAAGACCCAGAGCCCATTTGCTCATCAAATATAAATACAGTCACCCAGGATGCTTAGGGGCACCTCCCTTTCCAATTGGCCAGGGCTGTATGGATATTCATGCTCTCATCTGCATCGTTCCACCCACTGTCTAGCACGTTCCATAGCTACTAGACCAGTATGAACTTCCAGACAGCATGAGCAGCACCAGAGCACACTGAGCAGACCCTGCTAAACATTCACAGCTCTCTGTTAAGCAGACAGCATATACATTTACTCACTGTCTATCTGTTAGGCAGAGAAACCAAATACTATGATACACTCACTCTAGCACCTACCTAGAAGGGCACTACATAAATTTTGCCTATTATGTCCCTTCTGCTTCCATTGTTCAATTATGTTTTTAGTGGAAATCACCCATATTGGGTTGTTGCTGCTGTATGTAAGCCAATGACTAATGTAAAGTAAATGATTACACATGCACTTTATGGGATGCCTTAATATGGTGTCACCAATGCTGTCCCTAAGATTTGGAATGTTCTTTAACCACTTGACCACTGGACACTTAAACCCCCTTAATAACTAGACCAATTTTCAGCTTTCAGTGCTCTCACATTTTGAATGACAATTACTCAGTCATGCAACACTGTATCCATCTGAATTTTTTGTCCTTTTTTTTTTTTGCACAAATAGAGCTTTCTTTTGGTGGCATTTAATCATCACTGGGTTTTTACTTTTTGCGTTATAAATGAAAAAAAAAACTATAATTTTGTAAAAAAAAAACGCATTTTTCTTTGTTTCTGCAATACAATTTTGCAAATTAGTAATTTTTCTTCATAAATTTTCACCAAAATTGATACTGCTACATATCTTTGGTAAAAATAACCCAAATTACTGGATAGTATTTGATCCTTGTGTAAGTTATAGAGTCTACAAGCTATGGTGCCAATCACTAAAAATTGATCACACCTGATATATTGAAGGCCTATCTCATTTCTTGAGACACTAACAAGCCAGGAAAGTACAAATACCCCTCAAATGACCCATTTTAGGAAAGTAGACATTCCAAGGTATTTAGTAAGAGGCATGGTTAGTTTTTTGAAGTTGTCATTTTTTTCCCACAATTCTTTGCAAAATGAAGATTTCTTTTTTTTTACAAAATTGTCATATTTCCAGGTTATTTCTCTCACATGGCATGTGCATACCATAAGTTACAACCCAAATTACATTCTTCTACTCATCCTGAGTATGGTGATGCCACATGTGTGATACTTTTACACAGCCTGGTCACATACAGAGGCCTGACATTGAAGAAGCACCTTCAGGCGTTCTAGGAGCATAAATTACACATCTCATTTCTCAACCACCTATTACACTTTTGAAGGCCCTGGAGCACCAGGACAATGAAAACGCCCACAAAATGACCCCATTTTTGAAAGCAAACACCCCAACGAATAATCTATGAGACATAATGAGTCTTTTGAATGGTTCATTTTTTTCCAGCAGTTTTTGGAAAATGTGGGAAAAAAATGAAAACGCATTTTTTTTACACAACGTTGTCCATTTCTAAGATATTTCCAACACACAGCATGTACATAGCAACAATGACACCCCAAAATACATTCTGCTACTCCTCCTGAGTATAGCAATACCAAATGTGTGGGACTTTTACATAGCCTGGCCACATATATAGGCCTGATATTGAAGTAGCACCTTCAGGTGTTCTAGGAGCATAAATTACACATCTAATTTCTCAGCCACCTATTACACTTTTGAAGGCCCTGGAGCACCAGGACAATGGAAAAGCTCACAAAATGACCCCATTTTGGAAAGCAAACACTCCAACAAATAATCTATGAGGCATAACGAGTCTTTTGAATGGTTCATTTTTTCCAGAAGTTTTTGGAAAATGTGTAAAAAACATCAAAAGACATTTTTTTTTTACACAAAGTTGTCCATTTCTAAGATATTTCTAACACATAGCATCTACATAGCAAAAATGACACCCCAAAATACGTTCTGCTACTCCCCTGAGTATGGCAATACCACATGTGTGAGACTTTTACACAGCCTGGCCACATACAGAGGCCCAATATACAAGGGGCACCAACCATACATTATGCATCTAATTTCCTGACAACCTATGACATATTTTGAAGACCCTTCATGTTTCTAACACATAGCATGTACATCCCAAGAATTACACCCCAAAATACATTCTGCTGAGCAAAAGGGTAAAGAAAAGATTACCTGTGATCTTAGTAATGCAGTTGACCACAGGAGGTGAGCACTGATCCAGGCAGCAGGTAGGGACATGGTCAGCGACAGCAAACTGAATTGTCCAGGCAGCAGGCAGGAATATTGTCCATAGTCAGTACATGCAGGGATACTGTCCATAAGCAGTCCAGGGTCAGTGCAGGTAGAGATATTGCCAGCACTGCCAAAATATTGGCCCTGGCAGTAGGCAAAAACATGGCCCATAGTACAGGTAGAAGGCCAGGAAAGTATTGGGGACCGGGGTAGAGGCTTCTCTGGTAGACCCAGGCAGCAGGCAGGGATGTGGTCAGTTTCAGCAAACAGAATTGCAGGCAGGAATATTGTCCATAGTCAGTACAGGCAGGGTCCATATACAGTCCAGGTAGAGATAATGCCAGCAGTGCCAAAATATTGGTCCTGGTAGTAGGCAGAAACATGGTCCAGGAAAGAATGGGGACAGGGGTAGAGGCTTCTCCCACCCAACGCGATATGAAGCTTCTGAGTCTCCAGACCCTAATATGGGAAAGAGAAAACAAAAACTGTTTTCTTCATCCAGAAAAACTAATTCTGGAGCCCCTCACATATGTGAGACCTGTGTTATGAATCTCACTACTCCAAGGTAAAAGATCAGTCCAAGAAGCAGGCAAAAAACGTGGTCAAACAGTCCAGGGTTAGTTCCAGTGCAGGCAGAGGTAGGTACAGTTCAGCGTTAGGCAAAAGCGTGGTCGTATAACAGGCCAGGGTCAGTTCCAGAGCAGGCAGAGGTAGGTACAGTTCTTTATTAGGCAGAAGCGTGGTCGTATAACAAGCCAGGGTCAGTTCCGGAGCAGGCAGAGGTATTTTTAGCGTGAGGCAGAAGCGTGGTCTTATAGCAGGCCAGGGTCAATTCCGAGGAAGGCAGCAGTATGTACAGTGCAGTGCCATAAGGGGTGTGGATGTAAATGGCAATTACGTTTACCATACTTCACTAAGAATGTAGAGAAGTATGGTAACGGTGGAAACAATCACCTATACAGAGGCCTGGTTGGGAAGGGTATTGGGGACAAAAATATGAGGTGTCTTTTCTAAATCCTGCTTTGGTGCACACCCGGCATTTCTTTTGACGTCTACGGCCTGATTCAGTGGGGGGATTTTCTCAGGAAAGTGTCGTTCCTGGAGTCTGCTTACTACATCAGATCTAATACTTTCTGGTGGGCCTTCAGGGTACACTAGGGCGGTGATGACTTCTTCTTGGTAGTAAATATAGGATATAGGATTTTCTGTAGATTTTTGGTATATTATGAAAGAGTTGTACATGGCCAATGTGAAAAGATAAATAGATACTTTTTTGTACCAATGCCGGGATTTTCTGGTGGGTAGATATGGTTCGATCATCTGATCATTGAAGTCCACTCCCCCCATGAACAGATTATAATCGTGGACACAAGCAGGTTTCTGGATTGGGCCATTTCTTCTGGGGATGTCCACATATGTGTCGTCATGAATTGTTGACAGCATGTGTACATTTCGTCTGTCCCTCCACTTGACAGCCAACAGCTCCTCGTTCCGCAAAGACGCCGCCTCCCCTTTTCTTAGCCTTTCATTGGCGAGCCTTTGCGGGAACCCCTTTCTGTTGGTTCTGACTGTACCACATACTGGAGTCTTCATTCTGTAAAGATTGAGGAAGAGGGGCAAGCTGGTGTAGAAGTTATCCACATAAAGATGGTAACCCTTCCCAAGGAGTGGATAAATGAGCTCCCAGACAACTTTTCCGCTGGTTCCAATGTAATCTGGGCATTCACGGGGATGCAGCTGGGAGTCATTACCTTCGTAAACCAAAAAGGCATAAATGTAGCCCGTGACTCGGTCGCAAAGCTTGTACAGCTTAACCCCATATCGGGCCCTTTTGCTGGGTATAAACTGTTTGATGGCCAGTCTGCCTGAGAATTTAATAAGCGACTCATCAATGCATATGTTTTGCTCGGGGGTATATAGCTGGGAAATTTTTTATGAAAAATAGTTTAGAAGGGGCGAATTTTTAATAATTTGTCATAAGATGGGAGGGTACTGAGCATTGTCATTGTAGTGGAGGAACCAGAGAATAATTTCTTTGAGACTCCCATGTTAAAAGTCAGGCCTAAAAAAAATTTGAATTCCTTCACAGTAATAGCTCTCCATTCAAAGGGATGGGCGTAGCTTGAATTTGGGTTGCTTGCAATAAACTGCTGGGCATAAAGGTTGCACTGTGCCAAAATAGAAAAAAGAAAGTCCTCTGTAAAAAGCAAATAAAAAAAATCAATCAGGGCAAAATTATCGGTGTTCACCTGGACACCTGGCTGAGCGGTGAAAGGGGGGACGTTTGATGCTCCGGAATTGGATGGAAACTAAAGGGGGGGGGGGGGTCTGAAGGGCATAGGGAAGGCTGGCATGGGCCCTTTGGGGCTGAGATGACACCCCACTAGTGCTTGGCAGTGGTCTCGTGGATGGCACTGCTCTGGAGGTGGATGGCACTGCTGTACTTGTAGTAGCCTCCTCACCGGAACGCCTTCTTTTTGTGGGCACACTTTCCTCTTCATATGCTGATTCGGTAGAAGACCCACTACTTGGAAAGGGGTCATATTCAGAAAAGGAAGACCCAGACTCAGACTCAGCCTCAGCCTCAGAGAGCTTCCCGATGCTCTCGTCGCTCAGGCTAAGGATACGGTATGCCTCCTCTGTGGTGAAATTTTTTTTCCCATACTGGTGGCTGTGTTGGGTAGGGGCACTAAAATAGATATGGATGCACTGATGGGTGCTGATGAGGGTGTACTGCTGGGTGCTGATGAGGGTACACAGATGTGCGCTGATGAGGGTGCAGCAATGTGCACTGATGAGGTTGCAGTAATGTGCACTGATGAGGTTGCACTGCTGGGTGCTGATGAGGGTGCACTGATGTGCGCTGATGAGGGTGTACTGCTGGGTGCTGATGAGGGTGCACTTATGTCAACTGATGAACGTGCACTGCTGGTTGCTAATGAGGGTGCACTGATGAGGGTGTACTTATGTGCGCTGATGAGGTTGCACTGCTGGTTGCTGATGAGGGTGCACTCATGTGTGCTGATGAAGGTGCACTAATGAGGGTGCAGTTATGTGCACTGATGAGGTTGCACTGCTGGGTGCTGACGAGGTGCACTTATGTGCAGTGATGAGGGTGCACTTATGTGCACTGATGAGGGTGCACTAATGAGGGTACAGTATGTGCACTGATGAGGGTACACTGCTGGGTAATGAGGAGGGTGCACGTATGCACACTGATGAGATTGCACTAATGCAATGTGGCTGCACTGATGAGCACTCACTTATGGGCACAGGTGGCACTGATGGGCACAGATGGCACAGATGGGCACAGGTGGCACTGATGATCACTGTAGTGGCACTGATGATCACTGTAGTGGCACTGATGGGCAAGGGTGGCACTGATGGGTACAGGTGGCACAGATGGGCACAGGTGGCACTGATGGGCACAGGTGGCACTGTAGTTGCACTAATAGCACAGGTGAGCACTGTAGTGGCACTTATAGCACCGATGAGCCCTGTAGTGGCACCAATGGGCACAGGTGGCACCGATGGGCACAGGCGGACACCGATGGGCACAGGCAGGCACCAATGGGCACAGGCGGCACTGATGGGCACAGTAGGGGCACAGATTAGCACTGCAGTGGCACTGATGGGCACTGTAGTGGCACTGATGTGGCTCTGTAGAGGCACTGATGGCACTGTAGGGCACTGATGTGGCACTGATATGGCTCTGTAGCGGCACAGATGGCACTGATGTGGCTCTGTAGCAGCACAGGTGGCACTGATGTGACTCTGCAGTGGCACAGGTGGCACAGATGTGGCACAGGTGTGGCACAGATTGCCAAGTAACACAACAATGTGGCACTGTTGGGCACTGTGGGGCACTGTTGGGCACTGCTGGGCACTTCTGGGCACAATAAAAGGCTGCATTACTCACTCAGAGGGTTCAATAGACACCCTCCCAGAATTAAGCAACCGCCCTGTAGCCGTCAAGTGGTTAAAGTCATGTATAGCTTTAAGGCATCCCTCAAACATGTAATTTGAAATTTTATTGCATTTTCAATGTTGTCCTTTAAGCTGCCAGAAAGACACTCTCCCCACCGAAAGATAATTTAAAAAAAAATGTTCTGCATTGGTACATGTATCCCAGCATTGCCCAGCTCCTCATACCATTTGTTTGACAATACCTTGCCTATTAACCCAGAAAATAGCTAATACTGATTTATAAAATGCAGCTCCTATTGATTCCAACTGGGTTCACATTTGGGAATCCAAACTTTGGTAACATTCGCTGGCCTAAGTTCAAAGGCAAGTATGGTCGACTCATCTCGAATTATAACTAAAGCTATTTAAATAAACAGCAGATGATCTAATTACAGGACCTCATCACTCTGCTACTTCTGCTTGTTCAGTCTCAGGCTGGGGCAGGTCCACAGCAACCTGGACTGTAGAAAGTGGGTTGAGTGGGTTGAATGATACTGGCAATTTAATGGGCTAACTTTGTATCTTGTTATTTTTGGCTGGAGTTCTGCTTTATATGAAGCATATTTCATTAGCCTCATATGTACACTGGATAGCATGTGTGATGGAACCTTGGGTGCTTCTGTCAGTATTCAGCTTCCTTTAGCCTGGACTCAGGAACCAGGTATTATAGCTGTCCATCCGAGACTAGCCGACAATAGCTTAGATGCAAACTGAAACTCACTTTATTGAAAACTCACACAGAATTTATATAGCACAAACAACCAGATAGGGCCTGATCACATTACCCTAACAATACAAACTGTAATCAGGAACATAATTAACATAGCTAAGGAATAGCCAACATAAACATAATCTAAGTAAGCCAATCAACAGAAAAATATAAGATCCCACAATAGTTTGATAACAAGGTAATGTGGACACAATATGAATCTCATTTTCAAGATGAGCAGACAGACAGAAACAATAGGTGACTCAATTAACGATGGGAATGCACACCTATGAGGCACTCAATGGGAGAAAGACACTTAACACATAACACCTTAAACAGATTATAACAGGAGACCCCAGAATTAGGTTGCTTTGAGCTGATGATATTAACATCTGCTCCGAGTATCACAATCTAAAACAGCCATTACTTTTTTTGGGCATAGAGGCCCTAAACATGTATCTGGGACCTTCAATTCCCATTGTCTCTGTGTATTTTGGGGAGACATGGACTTGAATCAGAAACAAGACCACTCCAAGGGTCCCTCAGGCACACACCTCCCAAAAAATAGTGTTCCCTTAAAAGCCAGGGCGCATAGTCAGTAGGCAAGAGGCCACCCTGCAGTCTTCTCCAAAAGCCCCTGTCCTGGTTGAGTCTGTCACAGCATGTACAGGCGGTCCCCGGGTTACAAATAAGATAGGGACTGTAGGTTTGTTCTTAAGTTGAATTTGTTTGTAAGTCAGAACAGGAACATTTTTTTAAGTGTAGCTTCAGCCAAAATAATGATTTTTAAGATTTTTGGACAGTATAGGGAAGGGGTAACACCCCTGTAATGTTTGTTTTGCTGTCTATGTTTCTGTTCAGAAGATGTCACCTCACTTCCTGTCCCAAAGATAATTGGATTTAGAAAATTGTGGGTTGTTGTGGAAACAAACCTTGGCGATAAAACATCAGTGGAGACATCTTTTTCCCATAATAACTCTTACAGGAGTGAATTTCCCTTCCTAAGGGTAGATTTCTTGTCACTTACTGTTGTCTACCTCTGTTTGTAAGTAGGAATCATTTGTAAGTCGGATGTTTGTAACTAGGGGACCGCCTGTACTAAGATATTATCTCAAAGTCTTTCAATATTAAGGTTCATTATATAATGTGATTGTAAATTGATTGTCCATGTTTTCATTTTGAAAATAATCTGCAGCATTCAGGCACAAAACAGAGTCAAGCTCCCCCAATTATCTTCCATGGTGTCAGAAACTTATATAGAGGGTGCGGAAACTGCTAAATTTACTTGGAAATGGGCATGAGAATGAGTTGAGTTTTTCTGAAGGAAAGGCTGTGCGGGTACACATAACAGAGGGTGGTCAAATCATTCCTCCACATCTGATTGGCCAGTTATATTCATTGCCGAATTCTGTCTGGGATAACAGCTGTAACAGATAACCATTAGGCATGAAAGCCAAATAAAGGCTTACTCTACCCAGCTGCAAACTTTAGTCTGACTCCCCACTGTCCTTCATTGGCAGAGCAGAGATCATGCACCTGTTGCCTAGTTTCTTTCTATGAATGCAGGCACTAAAGAAATAGAATATCTAAAATAGATAGAAAACCCATAACTAGGTACCATGAAGACATCTGTAGTCCCATGCAGCAGTGAGTGTTGATCTGACATTGGAGGAAGACAATCATTTAATTAATTGTCAGGTTTGATTACTCAACTTTAATACTCTGCGCATTTCTCCATCCAGCCCCTGTTGCCCTCTTCACACACAATCTGTTTCAGGTGCATACTTATCTGAATCAAGACAAATTCCTGTCCAGTAAAATTTAAGCTCATTTCAGTTTTTCCAAAGCAGCCATCTGGATACAATAATTCATGCCAAAAACTGTGAGATGGGGGTGGCAAGTTCAAAGTGTTTGTACAGACAGGATTATGTAGCCTGTGTGCCAGCAGTGGTGTATCAGAAGAGACTGGAGTCCACCACCTGCAGCCCTTGCAGTTTACGAGTATACTGTAAATTTAGATTGAATATAAGAGTGTCCACATGGCACATGTTAACCTGTGTTTATCCTCATTTATTTTATTAGTGTACAGCTTTGTACAGAATGGTGAAGGAATAGACCCTCTGTCAAGTTGTATAGATGTCTATGTCCCCACCCATCTATACGTCTTGTTGTCTGTTGTTGCTGGAACCGGAATTAAGGGAAAAACCAAAATGTTAAAGTTTTCACTAGAAAAAGAGGGGAAGGTAATGCAGCTCACAGATGAAATGATTTTCTTTACTTCCACCACCAACTGTGTTGATGGAGGAATGCCTCCTGTAGCTCTATTGTGTTCTGCCAGCAAGGGCGGAGGAGGGGGGGGGGGGTCATGGAGAGCCTTCCTGTCTCTCACAACACAAGTATAACTGCCAGTGCCTATAGCCGCTGGCAGTAATCGTATATAGAAAATTCAACAGGCTGGTTGTACCAAAGTGGATCCATAGATCAACTTGGATACAATCAGCCTGCCCATGCATGGATCGCATCTCAGCCTGTCCCTGCTGTACTGGCCGAATTTCGATCCATGAACAGCCAGCTTAACCCCTTGACATAGGCCACACACATATATGCAGCCGCTCGGCAGGTGGGCCTTAACGGCGAGCAGCCACATATGGGCAGCCCTGTGTAAACCAATTGCTGTGCTGAGAGCTCACTCCCAGTACTTGCGATCGTGAGCTTTCCGATCATGTGACTGCTGTGACAGCCAATCACAGCGGTCATATGACCCGAATGCCCGCCTTCCGGCTTTTAGTATGCTTGAAGGGCTGGGAGGCGCTCAGCGCGAAGGGGTCTTCTAATGTTAGCAACTATTCCAGGGACAATTTTCTCCCTCACCTTTGGGAGGTTTCTTTCTCACTTACTGTTGCATCCCTGAGACATGATGTGAAGGGAAATCACCTCAACAGGACGTTAATGGCAAATACAGTGCCTTGAAAAAGTATTCATGCCTCTTGATATTTTCCACATTTTGTCATGTTACAACCATAAACGTAAATGTATTTTATTGGGATTTTATGTGATAGACTAGCACAAAGTGGCACATAATTGTAAAGTGGAAGAAAATGATGAATGATTTTCAACATTTTTTACCAATAAATATATGAAAAGTATGGCATGCATTTGTATTCAGCCCCCTTTTACTCTGATACCCCTAACTAAAATCTAGTGGAACCAATTGCCTTCAGAAGTCACCTAATTAGTAAATGGAGTCCACCTGTGTGCAATTTAAGCTCAGTATAAATACAGCTGATCTGTGAAGGTTTGTTAGAGAACCTTAGTGAACAAACAGCATCATGAAGGCCAATGAACATACCAGACAGGTCAGGGATAAAGCTGTGGAGAAGTTTAAAGCAGGGTTAGGTTATAAAAAAAATATCCCAAGCTTTGAACATCTCACAGAGCACTGTTCAATCTATCATTTGAAAATGAAAGAGTATGGCACAACTGCAAACCTACCAAGACATGGCTGTCCACCTAAACTGACAAGCTGGATAAGGAGAACATTGATCAGAGAAGCAGCCAGGAGGCCCATGGTAACTCTGGAGGAGCTGTAGAGATCCACAGCTCAGGTGGGAGAATCTGTCCACAGGACAACTATTAGTGATGCACTCCACAAATCTGGCCTTTATGGAAGAGTGGCAAGAAGAAAGTCATTGTTGAAAGAAAGCCATAAGAAGTCCCTTTTGTAGTTTTGTGAAGAGCCATATAGGGGACACAGCAAACATGTGGAAGAAAGTGCTCTGGTCAGATGAGACCAAAATTGAACTTTTTGGCCTAAAAGCAAAATGCTATGTGTGGCGGAAAGCTAACACTGCACATCACCCTGAACACACCATCCCCACCGTGAAACATGGTGGTGGCAGCATCACGATGTAGGGGATGCTTTTCTTTAGCAGGGACAGGGAAGGTGGTCAGAGTTGATGGGAAGATGGATGGAGCCAAATAAATGCAACATTAGAAGAAAACCTGTTAGAGTCTGCAAAAGACTTTAGACTGGGGTGAAGGCTCACCTTCCAGCAGGACAATGACCCTAAACATACAGCCATAGTTACAATGGAATGGTTTAGATCAAAACATATTTATGTGTGAGAATGGCCCAGTCAAAGTCCAGACCTAAATCCAATTGAGAATTTGTGGAAAGGCTTGAAAAGTGCTGTTCACAGACGCTCTCCATACAATCTGACAGAGCTTGAGCTATTTTGCAAAGAATAATGGCAAAAATATCACTCTCTAGATGTGCAAAAGCTGGTAGAGACATCCCCAAAAAGACTTGCAGCTGTAATTGCAGTGAGGTGGTTCTACAAATTATTGACTCGGGGGGCTGAATACAAATGCACCCCACACTTTTCACATATTTATTTGTAAAACAATTTGAAAACCATTTATCATTTCCCTTCCATTTCATAATTATATACCACTTCCTTTTGGTCTATCACATAAAATCCCATTAAAATACATTTACATTTTCGGCTGTAACATGTCAAAATGTGGAAAATTTCAAGAGGTATGAATACCTTTTCAAGGCACTGTAAATAAATAACCCAAAAGAGTTTGTAGCCATTGCCCCCTTGGGGGTTGCTGAATGCTGTGGTTCACCTGATCACACTGCCCTCAGTCACACTATTTCCTCACATCTGGAGTCACAGAACAGGCTGGTACTTTGTTTTTGTGCTTTTATTAGGGGATTGAACTTGGATAAGGTAGGGATGATTATGTGATGCCCACGGATCAACAGTTCTTTAATGGGACCTCTATATACATCACAGTATATAAACTTCTCCTTCTTCACTCCAGCACAAACACTTGCTGCACAGTTAACTCCTTGTTCCTCTGTCCAGCACAATCACTTGCTGCACAGTTACTGTATCTTCTTGTTCCTCTCTCCTGCACAAACTTGGTTCCGGCCTAGCTAGCACATGGTGATGCCTGCTGTAGCTTTAGCATGACCTCCAGACTGCTCCCATTAAAGGCAGGGATCCTGGGCCCCCAAAGTGTAGCAAAGTACATATGTGCCAGCTAGTCTGATGGGCCACTGCTCCCAGCTCATCCTCTTCCAGGCCCGGCCAGCCCTCCTGGCTGCAACAGCCCTCTCCACCACCACAGCGACATCACAGTCCCAACTGGCTCCTGCACCCCTCTCAGACTGTCCCTCACCCCAATCTGCTCTAGTGTACCCCCTCCAGCCCTCCAGTGAGTGCATCACTCACCAACGCCTGTCAATTGTAGTTCCTCTCCTGGAGATCTCTCCGATAGTACTCTCTCCTGCTGTCCTTTCCCACTCTGCCTTGTGCCTCTCCTGCAGGATCTCACTCTCTCCTCCTGGCTGCATCTGAGCACTACTAGACCAAGGTCACCCCCCCAGACTGGAAGCTCCCTCTAGGCCGCGACAGCCTCCACACTATTCCATCTCCAGCTCTTCCACCCAAACTCTCCTCTCTGGCTGGGCTGACCCCAGGTATTTAAGGAGGCATGACCACTGCCAATCCAGGTTGGGGATTGGTCAGAGCTCCTTAACATACCTCAAGAAGCTTCACCTTCTCTTCCCTACCCTTTCTTCCAGAACTTTCTGATCCAGAAAGGAGGGGTTACCAAGGGGAGTCACTACCTGCAGTCACCAGCCACTCCCCAGGCCACTCCCCAACCCAGAATCAAAACAATCAGGCCTGACTAAAATTACCTGCCCTGTCAAAAAAACCCTGATACTCGGCACTTACCTATGGTAGAGGGCGCTACAAGATTATAACCATCCTCAGCTCTATCCAGAGTAAGTGATGTTTAGTGGATATTTTATCTATGTTGCTGTTGATCAAGAAACACTTATGATGTGAGATCAGACAATGTTGTAAGAGCTATTCCATGATGATGACAAGGGTAACCATGACAGGATGACAGGGTAAATATTATGGTTTGGATTCATTTTATTTTAATTTTATTTTTAAAATTTTTTATGTAGGTATAGTCATTTGTTTACATGCAATCATTATTACATGACAAACAATTTGAGTTTGGCTTAATTTATTACACAGCAGAAGAAGCCTACCTGGAGGCAGGATTTGTATGACTGGAGCCTTGAACTGAGCCAGTGGATAAAAGATGAATCACTGTGATGATTCATGTGCTTGTATGGGTAAATTTCAGTTTGAGCCATTGGGTCTGTAAGCAGCACGATTTTTACAGCAATCTCTAAAGAGTCAAAAGATAATACCTGAAAAGGAGCCAGGAGCACCACTTGCTGAACATAAAAATAATATATATTTTTTACGTACTGGTAGTGACAGATAAGAATATACAGTATGTAAAAAACAATGTTTTGCAGACTCTCTAAGGGCTGCAGTGTTTGTTCTTTCCATCCCTATAGTTTTCATATCTCAGGTAGGGGATTGTATTGTTGTCTTACTTGTCTGCTTTATATATGATATTATATATGGTATGATATTATACCATATTACACCCCCTAAACCCTCAAGCAATATGCTCACCAGGCCTCAAAGCAAGAATTCCTTCAACTTCATACATTCTATAGGTTCCTAACACCTAATTACCTTGCAGAGAAAATTTGGCTTGACAGTCAATCACGCCTCTTGGAAAACGCAACATAAAAAGGACATCAAGGTCAGTTCAATAATTTACTCAAATTTTTTTTATGCTTATATCAGTTTAACTTCTAAAAATATGATAGAGAACAAAGAAGGAATGACAAATAAAAGATGTAACTGCTTCAATGAGACATGGCAACACAGAGATTATGCTGATTTCTGGAGGACCAGGCAATGCTGCTGTTGGTGATAAAGATCTGACAATTTGTTCCTATGGGTCCTGGCTCCTGCTCTGTTTATACTAGATAAGCAGCCCTCACTTAATCACTTATTTGATTATTACCTTTAAATAGCACAGCAAAGACTGAGATCAATAATCTCTGCCTTCACTGGGACATTTAATAACCCTTTTCACATTGTCACAATAGAATGTCTTTCTGACAGGTGACATGAGAATTTGGGAGTTTATGTAATCTGGCATCTGTAATTTGGCCTAATTCTTGAATGACCAGATAAGTAGACAGATTAGTAAAGCAAATGCATGTAATAGATTTGATCATTTTGCTTTTGGGGGATCTTAATTTCTGGTGCAGTTTCCCTTTAGTGCATTTTCAATATGGACATTTCTGCTCCTCCCTATTTACCTCTCCCCCCACTATGACAGATTCTCCATCTGCAGATAAATAGGTATGTTATTCTTACGTGAGAAGCTTATCTTATGGCACTTCCATTGGGGAAGGGGGTCAGGATGGGGACACGCAGAGTAGGGGCAAGTGTAGGCTGCATCTTTGCTCTGGTTCTCCATAACCCATCTTCAGCTGTATTATTGCACAGGCAGATATATCTTCCCCAGCTGCTGGAACATAAAAAAATACACACCCAGTCACCCCCATGCCCAGCACCTCAAGCGTCCAGCTTGATGCTGACTTCACAGATGCTCTCATTCCAGCTGATGGAGTCTGCCTCCTTCTATGGCTGTGTTGTACCACAATGGCAGGTTGTGGAAGTTAATGCCTTCTACCATCATGTTAACCATGTTTTACCACCAAGTTAAAGTCATGATTCCAGACCATGCAGTCAGTTGCAGGGTCCACATGACTACAGATGCAGAGACGATATATCTCCTGCACTGCTCACTGGTTAACGTTGTTGATGCCCGGGTAGGATGCAGGATTGGGCATACCGCAGGAGATGGTAGTGCTGAAACTTGGTGATGGTTACAGATCAGTCACTTCCACCCCCTCCTCCCCAAAGCTTTGCAACAGCTCAGGTAAAATGCTGGCATGCTGGCATACAAGTGGTGTAGAAGTACTGATACTGCTTACATAGAAACATAGAAAAGTGACGGCAGAAAAAGACTGAGTAGTCCATAAAGTCTGCCGTTTTTTATTTATTTATTTATTGATTATTTATTTATTTTTTGCTGTTTTTTTTTTTTTTTGTTTTCACATTAACTTCATTGTCTGACTATAGATTTATGTTTATCCCAAGCATGTTTGAAGCCATTTACTGTTGACTGTCTCACAACCTGTGTTAGTAGTTTATTCCAAACATCAACCACCCTTTCAGTAAAATAATACTTTCTAAGATTAGTTTTGAACTTCCCCCCAGTTAGTTTGAGGTCCCCGTGTTCTTGATTTTGGTTTCATATTGAAAAGACTGCCCTCCTGAACCTTATTCACCCCCTTGATGTATTTAAAGGGTTCAATCATGTCTCCCTTCTTTCCTCCAGACTGTACATATTTAGTTCCTGAAGTCGCTCTTGATATGTTTTATCCCTCAGACCTTTCACCATTTTTGTTACCCGTCTCTGAACTTGTTCTATTTTATCAATACCTTTTGTAAGTGAGGTCTCCAGAACTGGACACAGTATTCTAAGTGAGGTCTCACTAAAGATCTATGTAGAAGAATCAGAACCTCCTTCCTCCTGCTGGTGACCCCTCTACTGATACATCCCAGAATCCTATTTGCTTTTCCCACTGCCTGGTCAAACTGTTTGTTTATTTTGCAATCATCTGAAATAAGCACCCCCAAATCTTTTTCTTCTGTAGTGCTGGCTAACACTGTATCCCCAATACATAAAGGTTAAATAGAACAGGGCCCAGTACAGAGCCTTGTGGTACCCCACAAGTGACTGGTCTCTGTTCTGAGTGAACCCCATTTACAACCACACTCTGGGATCTATCCTTTAGCCAACTGCATATCCACTGAACCACCCAAGGGTTAAGTCCCAGCTTGTACAACTTTTGTATCAGATCATTATGTGGAACTGTGCCAAATGCCTTGCTGAAATCAAGATATGCTATATCCACAGCACCACCCTGGTCCAAAACACTGGTAATATAGTAAAAAATTAAATCAGATTTGTCTGACACGTTCTACCCTCGGTAAACACATGCTGCTTTGGGTCCAGAAAGCTGTGCAATTTTTAGGTGATCAATGATCCTTCTTTTCAGGAGTGATTCCATTACCTTGACTGCAATTGATGTTAAACTCACTGGCCTGTAATTGCCAGCTTCTACCTTGCTGTCCTTCTTGTGGATAGGTACAATATTAACTATCCGCCAATCATGGGGAACTTCTCCTGTTAGAAGAGTTTGATTAAAAAGATCTGTTAATGGTCCAACAACTATATCTCGACTCAGATATATTACCCCCACTTAATGTGAACACATGACATCATTTATCACAGGAGAGGCCGCAATTGTAGCACCCCCAAAGGCAAGATGGCAACTCTAAAAGCAGGGGTGGGCTAGCATTTCACCCTAGGGCTGAGTCCATGGCTAAAATTGGGGACTAAGAGAGAACAGTGGGAGCCAGTTATTTTTGTCTTTTTAAGAGTTTTATTGCAGAACGGTTAAGGAGATGTGAGGGTTGGGGGTCCCAGGTACCATACCAAGTCACTTACAGACTCCCCAGATCCAGATCAATGTCCATCTTCCAGTGTCAGAACCTTTAATCCAACCCAACAACACTGTAAATGCATGCCAAATTTCAGTGTGCCCTTCAGATGAGTCACCAGGCCAGAAACTAGGCTTCTTCCTGGCTCTCTCCAGCAAGGGAACTCCCCTTGGGTCTTCTCCCTGGCACATCTTCCTCCACACCAGGCAGGGCAGCTTCAGGACCACTTCAGCATACATTGGGCCCCAAACAGGCTATTAGAGCTAACAGCAGAGCTCCAACCAGCAGCACCTCCCCAGGTCTCAACCCAGGGTAAGACAGCGAATACATGGCCTGTCCTAAAAAAATTATATCTCTCTTAGCTTGCACCCCCTGCTTAAACTTTCTACTCTGTTGGCTGAAGGAGATATAAATATTCATATCTCAGTCTTGTTTATAAAATCTCATACTATGACCAGTGATGCCAGTAACACCTACTGGTGACAGTGAGAAATCACAACCATACTGAGTGTAGGGAAGACCAAGTGAAGAACTACATTATTAGTCTGGGCTAACTACCACTCAGCCAAAAACGAAATTTAGGCTTGTAGCCCCTGTTTAGGACAAGGGGGCTACACAACCATTACCCATGCAGGGGACAGAAGTGGACCGCAAGTACCATGGACAGAGTACCCCCTTTATAAAATCAAACAAGGGAAAACCTAAAGAGGGCATTGCAGGAAACAACCAAGGTTTAAAAACAACTTTGACAGCAGGCAAAGGATCCTAGTCTACTTGCACTCACATTTCAAAAATCAGTGCAGTCATATTTCAAAATCGGTGCAGCTGTGTGCGCTCTCAGCACAGAAATAGGTTTACATTGGGACGCATATATGCGGCCTCTCGAAGTTAAAGCCCACCCACCAAGAGACTGCATATATGTATAATATATATATATACTGGTTAGTATAAAACATTGCTGCCCAGTGCCCAATTAAAGTGATTGTAAAGCCTGTTTTTTTTAAACAGACATGTTATACTTACCTGCTTTGTGCAGTGGTTTTGCACAGGGCAGCCTGAATCCTCCTCTTCTCTGTCCCTCAATGACGCTCCTAGCCCCTCCCTCCTGTCAAGTGCCCCCACAGCAAGCAGCTTGCTATGGGGGCACCTGAGCTGTGCTGCAGCACTGTGTGTCCATTCAGACACGGAGCTGCGGTTCGGATCCACCCCCTCTCTCTCCTAATTGGCTACCTGACTTTGACTGCAGTGGGAGCCAATGGCGCCGCTTCTGTGTCTCAGCCAATCAGGAGTGAAAGTCCTGGATAGCCGATGAACTCATGGACATCTCTGGATAGAGATGGGACTCAGGTAAGTATTAGGGAGCTGAAGGGGGCTGCTATACACAGAAGGTTTTTTATCTTAATGCACAGAATGCATTAAGGTAAAAAACCTTCTGCCGTTACAACCCCTTTTGGCTGCTTACACTTACTCTCCAGCCACTGTGCTATATGTTTAGCTATTGTCTCTGCAACACTGTAATATTTTTTTTCAGAATAACAACTGCCCCATCTCAGGAATATGGGTTTGAGGTGTTTTGGCGCACTCTGTGTTGACATTTTATTAAACTTTGTACACAACACAGCGTGGTACTAAAAAAAGATGACAAGTTATGCTACCAAACTTGTTTTGTCATTGTTTTGCTATTGGAAAGAAGTTGACAGCAGTTTTTTTCCCCCAAGTATATTCCTTCCCATTTCTGATCTATTGTGTCTGCTTTTCCCCTGCTCAATTCTGGCCTATGACTTCTACACAAAAAAAATCCATTGTCTCGCAAAAAAATACAAAAATACTTTTTCTAAGTGCAATTCAATCATATTGGGTTGCTACTGCTGTATGTAAGCCAAGGAATAATGTACAAGTAAACTAATTTATAATAATTAATGTGATGCCAGAATACAGGGTTGCTAATGCTGTCCCAGAGAATCATAATATTCTATAAAACTATGTACAGCTTTAAAGTGGTATTAGACCCAAAACCAAAAATGTAATATATTTCAATTTGCCAGTCCCTAGGTGTGGTGCTTGTACTAGTTTTCTTTGTTTAGGCTTTTTCTGTCTGGTTTCACCAGGTGATCTGGCCAATAACATGCCTCCTGTATTAGCTTGGATGAATGAGCACAGGGGACATCTTTGGACAGCATTATGGTAAGTCTGGAAGGAGGACAGTGTTTTTAATAATGAACGTTTTATTCATTTTTCTAAATATAATTAAGACAACAGTAGGTGGCAAGTACGGGGGATTTTTAACAGAAAAACATTTATACTTACATTTAGGTAGCATGTTATCAGCCTATTGTAGCCATACAATACATATTGTGATCTGATATATGGCAAATTGTGAGCCAGGAGAATGCACAGCTTATTGTATACAGAAAAAGTATTATGTTATATAACTGCACATGCAGACAGCCCACGTGTGTCTCCAGGTGTTTTTCTCTAGGCAACAGCCAGGAAAGACATAGGGGTTGATTTGCTAAAACTGGTGCTCTCAGAATCTGGTGCAGCTCTGCATAGTAACCAACCAGCTTCAAGGTTTTAATGGTAAAGTTTAATTAAACAAACTGAAGTTAGGGCCGGTTCACACTGCAGCGGGGCGGAGCGGCGCGACTTCGCTGACAGTTCACATCTAGGCGAATTGTCAGGCGACTTGAGTCGCCTGACAATTCGCCTCAATGCTGTGCAAATGGGACCGTTCTAATAGGAGCGAATCGCTTCGCTCCGCATTAGAAAAATGGTCCCTGCACTATTTTTAGGGCGATCTCAGGCGGCTTGCATTGACTTCTATGATAGAAGTCGCCTAGCAAGCCGCTTTGAGATCGCCTGGAGCGTCGCATCGCGCCGCTCCGCGCCGCTCCGCCTCGCTACAATGTGAACCGGCCCTTAGAAGCTGATTGTCTACCATGCACAGCTGCAGTAGATTCTGAGTGCAACAGTTTTAGTAAATCTCCCCCATAGAGTTTTCAGGGGATAGCAAAAGAAAGGAAAAAAAAGAAAGTTTTGTTTTCAAACTTGGTTGATTTTCCTTTGTATGTTGGCAGCAATAGAATATGTTAAATATGCATTAAGTTGTTAATTCTGATAGATGCCCCTCCTGAGAAAGTGTATATACAGTGTACCAACAGCAAATAAACAATATTTATCATTATATATTTTATAAAAAATATATTTAAGATAATATTTATTTTCATCTAGCTGTGCTAAATGTTTAAATTACCGATTCATGTTACACAGTTGTTTTGTAAGCTTTAAATGATCCTAAAACTAAAGCGATACAACCAATCCCTGAGACTTAAAAATACATGAACAAGCTGAATTCTGAATCAAAGGGCAGAATTAATACATTTCAACCAGGACACCTACTTGATTTTTTAATTGGTGCATTCAAACGCAGGCGGCTCAAATCTCGGCATTCACAGCCAGTATCATTGTCATTTGCATGAGGAAGCTGCAAGCTCAGCATGACACAGAGCTTATAAACTGCTAAAAGAAGTTACAGACCTGTCATTAATGTCCCAGCAGCTGCATTATCTTCTCTTTTGCATAACTGCTACCAACAGCTCAAATTTTATGTTTGCAAATGAAGCCCGGGGCTGTTCAGAGAGTACAAAAAAAAACACAATAAAAAAGAAAAGCCTGTTGTCAAGCACTTACAACTGCCACAGTCTATCTTTAAAAGCTATTTTTTTGTGCAGCAAGTCTCCATCCAAGCAAACAGACTGCTATACCATGAACTCTGTGATTACCATTCTCCAAGATTATTTCACTAAGGAGCCTCACCTATGCCTACTGACACATGTGAATCATATCCATACTTTCAAGTTGACCATACATATTAAGGCCTAGTTTATATATGGGGGAGGGTGGTAAAAACAGGTGGTTGAGCTATGGCAGCCACATTATGCTTTGCACTGTGGCAAAAATTATCCCTGCCCATTGCATTCAGTGGGCAGTACTGCCACCAAATGCAACCTATTTAACTGAATGGGCAGCACTGGAACTGAGAGCCTAACATTAGGTTTGGAATTATGAAACAGTATTCCCACTAAAAAAGCCTATTTTCTTTTTAAATAAATAGGTAAAAGTATCATCTCCTGAATGCCTGCCAGCCTACACCTTTGCCGCTCTGTGAAAATCGGTCCACCACAGAACACTTTTCACAGACAACCGCAAGTGTACGCGAGCCCTAAATCTGATTGTACAATTTCTATTTGATTTATCAACAACTGTGTAGCGTACAAACCTGTCCAGTTAGATACGAATTGAATTGACTGTATAGATGGGCCCCCAATTTACATAGGTTTATTAGATCTAAGAAAATATTGTGTAGAGATTGTATAATACGTTTGTAATGTCTTATTTCAGGCAATTTAAAGACCAATGGTAAAGAGCAGAAGTGCTGTAACAGATGTGGGGATTAGCTCGTGGGGATCATTCTTCAGAGGAAAAGACTCAGCATGGAGGTCAGTTTCTTTAAAATCTAGTGGCTTGCCAGGTTTATTATTACAGGTTTGCAAGCTCAAAAATACATAAAAGTTCAGAAAACAAAACCTCGCCGTCCGGCGCTAAAGTAAACACTCAGGTTCCTCTCTATACAATTTGAGTCCACATTAGCAGACAGAGCTTACTCAGTTTTCTACCTCTGAGATCCAGGATAGAGCTCTCCTCTGCTCTCTTCCTAGTCATTAAATGCAGGTGGAGAGGGGTTTGAGTGGACCAGAAAGTCCGGGCCGGAAACCAGCTCTGCCATGGTGGCCGCAAAACCCAGGTCAGACTCCCGCTAGTTGTCTCAAAAGGATCGCATTCAAGGCGACAAGTATCGCCCGTCCATTGTGGCACCTCGCATAACGTCACCCCCCCCCACCTGCTTAAGCCCCGGGCGGAGCAACTGTACTGACCATGCAGTGGGCCGGTAAAGACCATCGGCGTTATTTTGGAGCCTTCCAGCCCAGTCACTGAGAACTTAAATGGCTGTAGGGCCAGGAACCACCTAATCATCCGGCTATTTTTCTCCCGGTTGTTACACATCCATTTAAGGGGCCATGGTCGGGGACTAGCCTGAATGACCTTCCCAGCAGGTAGTATTTTAGGGCCTCTAAGGCCCACTTGATAGCCATGCACTCCTTCTCCACAATGGCATAGTTCCTCTCATGCCTTTTAAGCTTCCTGCTTAAGTAGACGACCGGGTGCTCCTCACCGTCTCTGATGTGGGACAGAACAGCACCTAGTCCCTCCTCAGAGGCGTCGTTTTGAAACTCCTTTGTGAAGTCTGGGGTCACGAGCACCGGCTGTACACAAAGGGCTTGCTTCAATTTCTTTAAGGCCTTCTCAGCTTCAGGATTCAACTTAACCATTCCTGACCCTCTACCCTTTGTCAGATCGGTCAGAGGGACGGTAATGGTGGGAAAGTCAGGGATAAAGCGTCGGTAATACCCTGTAATCCCCAGGAAGGCCCGAACCTGTTTCTTGTTCACCGGTTGGGGCTACTTTTGAATGGCCTTGATCTTATTGGTCTGGGGTTTAATCAGACCCCGACTAATAACATACTCAAGGTATCTGGCCTCCTCTAGACCTATGGCACACTTTTTTGGGTTGGCTGTTAAACCTCCTACCCTCAGCGAGTCTACCACTGCCTGCACCCGGGGCAGATGTGATTCCCAATCTGGGCTGTGGATGAGGACATCATCCAGATAGGCCGCTGCATGGGGCCGATGCAGCCTCAAAGTTTTGTCCATCATCCTCTGAAAGGATGCAGAGTCCCCATGCAGACCAAATGGCATTCGCTTGTATTGGAATGACCCCTCGTTTTTTCCTTTGCTGACTCTGTCAGGGCATCTGCCAGTATCCCTTAGTTAGGTCTAGGGTTGTTATGTACCGGGCACCTCCCAACCTATCCACCAGTTCGTCAACCCACGGCATCAGGTATTCGTCAAACTTGGACACTTCATTCAGCTTCCTAAAATCGTTACAGAGCCGGATAGTGCCATCGGGCTTTGGGACCAGTACTATAGGGCTCGACCAGGCGCTGTGGGACTCCTTTATCACGTCTAACTCCAACATGGTTTTTATTTCTCTCGCCACCGCCTCTCGTCTAGCCTTAGATATTCAGTAGGGCTTTACAGTTACATGGACCCCTGGTTCTGTGATTATGTCATGTTGTAGTACAGTAGTAAGTCCGGTAGGGAAGAGAAAAAGTCTCTATTTTTATGAATTCCTTAACGTCGTTTTGTTGTGTCAGTGACAAGGACTCAGTTATGGGGACATCCGGGGCCAGGGGTAACCTGTCCTTTTGGGGAGTGGGCACTGCCACTAAAATCTCTCTGTCCTTCCATGGTTTTAGGAAATTAACATGGTAAATCTGTTCCGGTTTCCTTTTCCCAGGCTGGTAAACTTTGTAGTTTATTTCCGCTACTCTTTCCCTAATCTCAAAGGGACCCTGCCACTTTGCCAAGAATTAACTTTCGACCGTGGGGACTAGCATCAGCACTCTGTCTCCGGGGTTTAAAGTTTGGATTTTAGCACCCCGATTGTAAACCCTTCTCTGGGCTTCCTGGGCTTTCTCAATATGCTAGTACAAGGGGCAGGACAGCTGTGATTCGATCCTGCATCAAGAAGATGTGCTCTATGACGCTTCTATATGGGGTGGCCTCTCCTTCCGACGTCACTTTTGCGACATCTAACAGCCCCCTGGGATGTCTACCATACAAGAGTTCAAAAGGAAATACCCCTTGGACGCCTGCAGAACCTCTCGGAGGGCAAACATGAGATACGGCAGAAAAAAATCCCATTTTTGCCCATTTTTATTCACCACCTTTTTAGCATACTCTTGAGGGTCTTGTTAAACCCTTTCCACCAGACCGTCAGTTTGCGGGTGGTAAACAGAGATAAGGAGATGGGAGATTTTGTACAACTTGCTCAATTCTCTGGTCACTCTGGACATGAACGGGGTACCCTGATCCATCAAGATTTCTTTAGGGATCCCCACCTGACTAAACACCTGTACCAGTTTCTTGGCCATAGTGTTAGCAGAGGTATTCCGCAAGGGTATGGCCTCAGGATAGCGGGTCGCATAGTTCAGGATCACCAGGATGTGCTGGTGTCCCCGTGCAGATTTTACTACTGGTCCCACGAGCTCCATGCCAATTCGCTCAAATGGCACTTCAATTATGGGAAGTGGGGTGAGGGGGTGTTATTTGACACTCAGGGCATGATTCACAGTATTCTTTGATGTCTGCATACAACCCAGGCCAGAAGAATCTCTGGGTTATTCTCTCCCTGGTTTTTTCCATACCCAGATGTCCCCCCATTACATGCCTATGGGCCAGATCTAGCACCATCCTACGGAAGGGTTTGGGAAACACTGCCTGTTCCAGTTCATCCTCCCCGTGTTTCACCTCCTGATACAATTAATTATTTTTAAGTGCCATGTAGAGAAGACACCCTCCAATTAGGGTCTACAGGTTCCCCATCCATCACCTTCATGTTTTCTCTGGCTCTGTGGAGAGTGACATCCTGTAGTTCTGTACAGAAATCCTATCTCCGGACCTCTAGGTCAGGTACTACATTCGGTTCACTCTCACCGTCAGGGACAGAGACATGGTTTGGGTCATTAGCCCCCTACTGTGAGCTATCTTCCAGCTCCCCAGCCAGTACAGGGAAAGGAAGAGGGTCTCCTCCCTCCTTGGTCCTGCCACCAGTCTCCTCTTCCATTTGGAAAAACGGGTCTTGCGATCCTTCCACAGCAGGGGGAGCTATCTCCTTCAGACTCCCGGTGCCTTCCCATAACCTCCAAAAATGGCGAAAATCCCTACCCACAAGGGCGCCATAAAGAAGTGAAGGCACCACCCCCACTGAATGAGTCACACTACCGCAAAAGGTGTCAATCTCAACCACCGTCGTCTGGCAGTCACGGATGTCTCCATGGATGCAAATTACTCCGACAGTGCTAGGGTGTAACCTTGCAGGATTTGCTTTTTACCAATGTTACCACACTACCTGAGTCAAGCAGTGTAGTGACTGTTCTCCCATCAACAACAATCACGCACATTTGCTTCTCCATGCGACTTGAACATGATGCTGTATATGCAACCTGGGCAAAAAGAAAAAAACGTCTATTCACATAAGCATAATCGCATTGCATGGGTTCGTCATTCAGGGGGCAATTGGCAACGATATGGCCCAATGCATGGCATCGGTAGCACTGTATGTGTTCTATACCCAGTCCTCTCAAGGGTCCCCAAGACCTTCCTGGCTTGTTTGGCCAGTCTCCAGGTCTAGGGCTCCCAGTCTCTTTAACTGTATCAGTCTTATCAAATTATCCCACGCTCATTTACCCTGGAACAGTCTCACCGGGTCTGCCGGGCAATCTTTCACCTCTAGATACATTGGAGTGGGGCGCAGATGGGCGCAACAAGTCCTCAGCAGCTGTGTATCTCTCCACAAGGTCCTTCAGTTGGCTTGCAGTTTTGGGGTCCCCATGGCTGACCCATTTCCTCAAAGCAGCAGGGAGTGCCCATAGTTAGCGTTCCATGACCACACGCTCCATAATCTAGGGACCTGGCAAAGTCTCCGGCTGTAGCCCTTTCCTGGTAAGGTGAACTAGTTTGAACATTTGCGAACGGGGTGGCTTGTCGGTGCGGTAGGTCCACTGATGCACGCGCTGGGCCCGGACTGCCATGGTGACCCCCAGGAGTGTGATTGTCCCTGCCTTTAGAGACTCATAGTCCTGTGCTTATCTGGTTCTAGATCAAAGTAGGCATTTTGGGGCTCACCTGTCAGGAAAGGTGCTAACAGTCCCGCCCACTGCTCTTTTGGCTATCCTTTGGCTGACTTTCAAAGGTCGTGAGGTATGCCTCCACATCATCTGCAGGTGTCATCTTTTGCAGGTGGTAGCAGGCATGTACCATCTTTTCTTCTGCTGGCACAGGACTTGAGGACCCCTTCTTTAATTCCAGCAGGGCCTCCACAAACTGGCGGTTTATCTCTTGTTGAGCCGCTTGTTGTGCTGTGATAGCCTGGCGACTCTCCTCTCGCTGAGCTGCCACAGCCTCTGTGACTTGGCATTTGGTTTCCCGCTGCTGCCGATTACTCTCTTGTTGGGCCGCAGTGGCCTTTACCACATCCTCCATCTTCTCGGAAGATGCCCGCTGAGTGCACCACGTGTGGGGATTAGCTCATGGGGATCACTCTTTTGAAGAAAAGACTCAGCATGGAGGTCAGTGTCTTTAAAATCTGGCAGCTTGCCAGGTTTATTATTATGGGTTTGCAAGCTCAAAAATACACAAGAAAAGAAAACGAAACCTTGCCATCCGGCGCTAAACTAAACACTCAGGTTCCTCTTTATACAGTGTGGGGCTGTCCCCAACACCCACAAAACATAAGCACAGTGCAAACCTTAATTTTTTTTTTAGTCCAAATTAGCAGACAGAGCTCACTCAATTTTCTCCCTTTGAGATCCAGGATAGAGCTCTCTTCTGCTCTCTTCCTGGTCATTAAATGCAGGTGAAGAGGGGTTTAAGTGGACCAGAAAGTCCAGGCCGGAACCAGCTCTGCCACGGTGGCCAGACTCCCGCTAGTCCCCTCAAAATGATCGCATGCGAGGCAACAAGCATCGCCCGTCCATTGTGGCACCTCACATAACGTCACACATATAGTGGCACAGTGGTGTAGTGTATAGCACTTTCGCCTAGCAGCAAAAGGGTCGCAGGTTCGAATCCCGACCACGACACTACCTGCCTGGAGTTTGCATGTTCTCCCTGTGCCTGCGTGGGTTTACTCCGGGTACTCCGGTTTCCTCCCACACTCCAAAGACATGCTGGTAGGTTGATTAGATCCTGTCTAAAAAAATTGCCCCTAGTATGTGTATGTATGCATGTGAGTTAGGGACCTTAGATTGTAAGCTCCTTGAGGGTAGGGACTGATGTGAATGTACAATGTATATGTAAAGCGCTGCGTAAATTGACGGCGCTATATAAGTACCTAAAATAATTATAAAATAATAATAATAATATAGTAACCAATCTTAAGCTGGCCATATATATATTATATGGTTTTGGTAAATCTAAAGTAAAATTGTATAATGTAGGGCCAGCCTAAAATCACCTTTAGCTGTAATGACTATAGAAGCATAGCGTGTGGTTGCCTACTGGGGAACACTATACTTTGCATAGTAGCCATGCAACTGTCAGGGAAAATATAGGGCTACCATTGCTGCGTCTAAAAATGTTAGCTGCCTGGTTGTTCATAGTTTCAAAACTTCTGAGTGACTGTACCAGAAGAAGCATGCAGCAAAGTCAGAGAAACATGAGAATTCCCTATCTTTAGCCATTCCATGGGTTAGCAGAGAAAATTGAGTACTGTCTGTGATACTTTTTTTATTTGCACTAACATACAATGTTTCAGGTCAAGCTTTCGGGGTATGTCCCCTTCTTCAAGGTCCAAGCAGTACTGGGTTAGCATTAATCAACATGATGTTTGGATGACCATTTTCATAAGAGGTCATCATTGGCAGCCTACACATCCCTTCCAAGGCAGGATTATTTTAAACAGTATAAAAAAGAAAACTGCGCTATGTCAAAAGAATAAGCAGCGGCAAAAAAAATAACCACAGTTTATACAAATATAAAGCCGCGCTGAGAAATTAGTATATTGCAGTGAAAATACGCATGGAAATGTCCTATGAATGACAGGTATTCAATTCCAAAGCACTAGATCTCCAGATATATAAGCAACATCCGTAAGGGGCCACGCAAGTACTATAGTCTTCATAAACACCCAGTGCTCAAAAAAGTGTGTGAATCCGTCACCAGAAGAATTAAAGGCTTACCAGACCCAGCTGGAAGCCAGGCATATATGATAATCCTGCTGGATAGTTCTCCTGGTCTTTATGCCTCAAAGGTACGGAATCCACAGACTTCATGCACAGCTTCCCAATAGGCGTGTGGAAAAGGCACTTCTAATAAGGGGTTAACTCCTCCCAGCCTCCGTGTTATCACAAGAAGATGTATCATATACCAGGGAAAGACAAAAGGAGCCCCAAATAGTGAAGTACAGTAAAAGGATTTATTTGTAGAAAATATATTGCAGGTACTCACACTTAGCAAGTTGTTTCAAGCAGTGTATATCCAACATATGATCAGCCGGCCGGCACAAAAACAAACGGTGACGTCAGCGCGTCTTCCCGACGTACGTTTCGTCAGAATTGACGTCGTCCGGGTGATCATATGTTGGATATACACTGCTTGAAACAACTTGCTAAGTGTGAGTACCTGCAATATATTTTCTACAAATAAATCCTTTTACTGTACTTCACTATTTGGGGCTCCTTTTGTCTTTCCCTGGTATATGATACATCTTCTTGTGATAACATGGAGGCTGGGAGGAGTTAACCCCTTATTAGAAGTGCCTTTTCCACACGCCTATTGGGAAGCTGTGCATGAAGTCTGTGGATTCCGTACCTTTGAGGCATAAAGACCAGGAGAACTATCCAGCAGGATTATCATATATGCCTGGCTTCCAGCTGGGTCTGGTAAGCCTTTAATTCTTCTGGTGACGGATTCACACACTTTTTTGAGCACTGGGTGTTTATGAAGACTATAGTACTTGCGTGGCCCCTTACGGATGTTGCTTATATATCTGGAGATCTAGTGCTTTGGAATTGAATACCTGTCATTCATAGGACATTTCCATGCGTATTTTCACTGCAATATACTAATTTCTCAGCGCGGCTTTATATTTGTATAAACTAGGATTATTTTAAAGTTGAATATATTTTTAATGAAAAAAAAGAGGAACTTAAAACATTTATGGACAAATAGAAGGCTCACATAGCCATAAGCAATATGGTATACAAGTGTACCAGAAATAATGAAGTGAAAAGAAGGCGCTTCTTTCTAAGTGTAATAAAACCAATACTTTTATTTGCCCAAGGAAGATTAAAACACTTACAAGATATGAAAAATATACAGGTTCATCAATATGTATAGGACGTCCAGCGGGAAGTTTCCTTTAAGATGTAGCAGTCACAAGATGTATTCAAACCGGCTCGCGGTGGAGAGCTGTGCATCGGAATCCAGGAAGAGCAGCCATGCAACAAGGACAAGCATGGAATGCAGGTACATGCATGTGATGTCGGAGGGGGGCGGTGATGCGTTTCAGAGCATGCACGTTGGCTACTTTTTCATAACCGATGGTTATCTTAAAGGAAACCTCCCACTCGACATCCTATACTTATTGATTAACCTATATACTTTTTATAACTTGCAAGTGTTTTTAACCACTTCAATACACAGCATTTTCCCTCCTTCCTGCCCAGACCAATTTTTAGCTTTCAGCGATGTTGCATTTTGAATTGCACGGTCATGAAATTGTTACAAAATAAGAAACCTTTCACCTTCACTGATGAGGCTGCACTGAGGGGCACTGATGAAGCAGTACTGATTGGCACTGATGAGGAGGCACTGATGAGGTGGCACTGATGATGAGGCACTTATATGCAGCACTGATGGGCACTGATAGGTAGCACTGATAAGCAGCACTGACGGGCACTGATAGGTTCCATTGTAAAATGAAACCTCCTTCACCAGCAGCAACATCTTTACCCGATCTTCTAGGTTCGGAATCTTCAGCTGTCTTGATTGGCTGAGCTAAATGATGTGAATCCTGCTCAACCACATCATGTATTCTAAAACCAAGATGTGCTGAGAATGTACACTTTAAAAAAGACTCCAAACAAGCACGTAAGTTTGTTTTATTTAATAAACAAGAATGATATATAGGGCGCTCTAGGCAGATTAACCCTCTCTTGAACGGTGAAATCCAAAAAAAAAGCCAATGATGGGCAGGAAATCAATAGACAGGAAGCCTGGGATGCACTTCAGCAGCACTCCATATAAGTGAAGCAAACTCTGGTAAAAATATAATAACAGAAGAAGGCACTTCTAAATGCAGTAGATAAGGGTTAAAAAAACTGTTAAAAACACTCACAGGCATCAAACAGTAAAGCTCATCGATTTCCAATGCAATACGTCCAGAAGGGTACCAAATGGTCACGAAGAAGGAGCTATTGCGCATACTCCAAAGCGCGTCACTACCCCCTTGACGTCACTTGTGGGTGCTTGCGGGCAACGATGGTTCCCGCAGCACAGTGGCTCTTCCTGCATTCTGGTGTTCCGTCAGAATCGGCGACCCATCTGGCAGAACATCTGTAGTCAGAAGAAGGCATTAGCGGACAACTTAGTACACCCAGCTACGCCTTGAATGTTAGAGTAATTTTAGCAATAAAGTGAGCATATATAAATAAATATGGTATATTGACATCTGTGATGCTGTTTTGATGTTACATTTTGAAAGATGCTGGACACCAGCAGAAGGAAGGTACACCCCGTGCTTCTCAGCGCTAAACCTTTAGGCTTTCAAAATGAAACATGCAAACAGCATCACAGATGTCAATATACTGTATTAATTTATATACGCTCACTTTATTTCTAAAATTACTCTTAAATTCAAGACATAGCTGGGTGTGCTAAGATGTTCACTGCCTACTTCTGACTGCAGGTGTTCCGTCAGATGAGCAAACCTGGTAGCGGTGGTACGAATGCGCAGGTGACAGAACGTCACTTCCGTTATCCAATCTGACGGGGCACTGATTCTGATGGAACACCGGACATTCCACTCCACACTGCTGGCTGGTGGCAGGATGCAGGATCGTGCTAAGAAGACCCCCTGCTGGACGTTTTGCATTGGAAATTGAAACGCCTTCTTCTGTTCTTATACGTTTGTTTTATTGGAGAACAGACATAGCACTTCTCTTCTGCACTTCTGCAACAAATAACCTGCATACTTGCAGATTTTTCATTGTATAGTTCCACTTTGAGCCCGATGGGTGTTCTGTATAGGCACTTTCTCCACTCTACATTGGGGGCGGGGGGGGGTTCACATTGTGTGTCCCAGGGGCCTTTTAGGGCCTGTTCACACCTAGGCAATTTGCGCCCTAAACCGCCTTAAATCGACTGACATCAGAAATCCCATTGAAATGAATGGAGCCGTCTTAATATGTTCGCTCCAACTTCAGAGTGACTTCTGCATGTTTCCTTTTTGGATAGTTATATATACCAAAGAATCATTCCGAGAGGATTGAGGGATAAAGTGATCCCGGCGGAACATTTTGCAAACTGATTGACTCTTACCAAAGTGGAAGGAGCTCTGTATCTCACATAGTATTGATTTGATGAAACTTATAGTAGAGGAGGAAAGGGCCCAACTTGATGAACTTAAAATTGTGATCGAAAAAAGTAGTTCCGAGTTGGACCCCTTTAGGGAAGAAGAGGAATTTATAAAACAAAATGATCTAATTAAAAAGGAAATCGATAGAGTCCAGAGGAACCTCAAACTTACCAAACAAGCAAAATGTAAACGTGATCTGCAGGACTGGGAAAGGGGGGAAATTTTTGATTTAACCTCACAAAGAGAAAGGAATAGGTCAAGACGTAGAAGACCACGTTCGTCCTTTTCCCAGTCAGGAGAAGAAGGACCATGAGATTGATAGTGAGAGCTCTGTACGTTCCGCCAGGGTCTCTTTTTTAGACCAGGAACGGGATACCTCGGGGTCCCCACCACAAGGCTGGCAAGGGAGAACTGATATCCTAAAAGGGACCAAGAAAAAGGACACCGTAGGATTAGAAAAAGAATAGGGAAAAACGGCTACACAGGGCAGGACAAGAAGTCAGAGGAGGAGGGGGAAAATTTAGGGGGTCTTCTCCAGTTTCCGAGTGATATGAAGGTAGTAAATCTGTCCTCCTTCCCCCTTAAAGAAATTCATGTTAAAGTCCTGAGCAAGAGTCTGTCCTTCCCCACTAAACAAAATATGGAAGAGTTTACGGTTTACAATGACCTTAATTTGTTTTTACGTAAGGTCCTTTTCCGTTACTTGCATGACCAAAAAAATCAGTGTCATGCGGCCATTGATGGCTTGGGAGATGAGGAACGTAAGGCCCTTGAGGATCTCATGTCTCTGGCTGATTTGGGGGGTTCCAACTCTGATGATTCGGAAGAGGAGGAAACCATTACTTTGAGATTAGATCCAAAAAGATGCTACACTTTTCGAAAAATAGAATTATCAGTCACTTCTTTCACTCAGTGAGTCAGGATTTGTGAAAAATAAACTGGGAACACTCGGTAGGTGATAATCTCACTAGAAATGAAAGAAGGGCGCTTCAAGAGTTAAAACAGGCGAAGGATGTAATCATAAAGAAAAGTGATAATGGAGGTAATATAGTTCTCCTCAGTGAGGAGAGTTATGTTAAGGAGATCCGGAGACAACTTGGTAATCGATCCATCTATACTAAACTCCCTACTTCCCCCTTCTCTAACCTTGTTAGGGTACTTAATGAAAAACTCACTTGGGCTCATGAAGAAGGTTTACTGACTAAAAAGGAGGTGGGATTCCTTAGTGTGGAGGAATATAATATTCCCATCATATATATAATCCCCAAGCTACATAAAGATGCCATTAACCCTCACGGGAGGGCGATCGTCTCGGCGGTCCATGGCCCCCTGGAAAGGGTGGGAAAGTACGTTGATGAACTGCTGAAGCCTATGGTACCGACCCTCAAGTCGTACGTGAGGGACACGAAAGATGTTCTGGTGAGAATTGATGATGTTAAAGTTGACCAGAAATGGTTGCTGGTGGGTATCGACTTGGAATCCTTTTACGCGTCGATACCCCACCAGTGGAGTCTTCAAGCAGTTGATTATTTTTTGAACAGGATTTTCCTGGACATGTCCCATCAGAACGAATTTGTATTAGATCTATTAGACTTCATGTTACACAATAACTGCTTCCAATTTGGGGAGAATTACTATCAGCAGAATTCTGGTACCTCTATGGGAGCTCCATGGGCCCCCTCCTACGCTTGCCTACATCTGGGCATGTGGGAGGAGGAGGCCCATGGACTCCAACAATTTGATGACTGTGTGGCGCAGTGGATACGTTATATTGACGATGTCCTGATGCTCTGGAAGGGGACTGAAGAGGAGCTGGTTGAGTTTATACGTTTACTTAACCAGAATGAGCGTAACATCAGGCTCACTTTCAGTTATGATACCAAGTCGATCCCCTTTCTGGACCTCACGATATCAAAAGATGATGACCATTTGGTCACATGTACTTATCGAAAACCTACTTCAGCCAATACCCTCCTTAGCGCCGACAGTCATCACCCTAGGACCCTGATAAGGGGCATACCGGTGGGACAGTTCCTCCGTATTCGGAGGAACTGTTCCAGCGAGGAGATTTTCAAGAGGGAAGCACGGGACATGTACCGGAGATTTAGCAAAAGGGGTTATTCCCATAAGGTACTTAAGATGGCCAAACGAAGAGCCAAGTGCCGAGACAGAACATCCCTCCTGGCTCCTAAAAATGAGGCGGTTCCAGAACCTAAGTCTAGGGATCCAGTGAGATTCATCACAGAATATGGGGCTCAATGGCCGGAGGTCAGAGGGGATCTGGATCGACATTGGTCTGCTCTGACTGGTTGCCCCCTCCTGGCCAACATTGTGGGGGATTATCCCCACATGGTGGCTAGGTGGGCCCCCAATTTTTCAGATATTCTTACAAAATCTGAATATATTCCTACCACCGATAATTCCTGGTTATCTACTAGGCCTAGAAAGAAGGGGATGGTAGCCTGTGGACACTGTCGGATCTGCAAACACGTTGAACATACACCGGAATTCACCAATGCAGATGGTACGCAGACCTTTCAAATCAAGAGTCTTATTAACTGCTCTATGAGGCATTTAATATATAGCCTTTGCTGTCCCCGCAATAAATTCTATATTGTTAAAACGAAACGCCAATTGCGGATTCGAAATTAATGAACACCTTAATGATATCCTAAAAAAGGAACCTAAGAGTCCTCTGGCCCAACATTTCCTGTAATATCATCAGTCGAGGTTAGAAGGGATAAAAGTTAACGGCATTTATGCGTTGAAAATCAGTAACAGACGAGGTGATTTTGATAAAGTTCTCCTTAAAAAATAAAAATTTTGGATTTACAAATTAGACACTATGGCCCCTAAAGGCCTCAATAGGGAACTTAATTTGCAGGTGTTTTTGGAATAATTTGTTTGTTCCTGACTGTATTTGTTTCAGTATCTCAGGCATGGGTCTCCCCTCCCCCCCCTTTTTTTTTCCGCTCCCCTCCCCTGGGTGCTATGATTAATTATATTATATTATTTTGGAGTAGTGGTGATCCATATTGTGTGATTGGCCTTAATTTTTAGATTTGTGTGTCTTTATGGAGAAATGGAGGTGTATTTATACATATCCCCACCAGAGGGCACACTTATGCTGGCAAAGCTGGGGTATCCCAGCGAAACGCATCCACGCGAGGCTGGTGTCCAGATGCCTACTAATGGCATGGCTGTGATTGGCCAGTGCATCATGTGACCCAGCCTCTTTATAAGCTGGAGTCACAGTGCTGCAGTCACATGCTCCTTGGGTTAGTGTAGGGATTGGGTTCCTCGTACACTGACGTCGTGACACTGAGGTCGAATATTTCTCCGACCCAGTGTACTACGTGACCGGTTAGTGTCGGTACGGTAATCATCCGTAGACCTGTGGTCGGAGCGCACCTACGCAAAGCGACCCTATGGGGTCGAAACGGTCGTATTCACACGGGAGACCACCCCTATACATATTTATGTGGAGGTAAAGAGGTATTTCTGTGTGTTTAGATTTTTAATTCCGGTTAGTGTGTTATACCTAGTGGTGATGAGGTTTTATTATATTATATTAATTAGTATCGTGGGTCCCCTCCCCTCGCCTTTTTTTTT
>BLSH010158756.1:1230295-1247713 GCA_018402905.1 Glandirana rugosa | reverse complement strand
ACTGTCACAGAGACGTTCGTCTCTGTTTACAATGTGACAGCTGTGATTGGACACAGCCGTCACATGATCGGGAGGGCCAGTCACTGCGCCTGTATCCCGATCTCTGCTCAGCTGGATCCTGTGATCATAATGATCACAGGATCCAGCAGCAGCGCGCCGCATGGCCGCGCTGCGAGCTCCCGTTCTGCAGGACGTAAATACACGTCCTGTCAGAACGGGGAAGCTCCCACCCGGCCGTATATATACAGTGGCCGGGTGGGAGGTGGTTAATAAAACATGATATGTTTTTATATACTATTGTGTCCGTTGCTCTTCATGCCAGTAAAGTCTAATAATTACTTTCTAGTAATATTTTGTGCATTTATAGGTAATAACACCAGAGATTGCTGACCCAGGGAGTATCTGGTTGCATTTAGGGAATTGGGAAGGAACCTCTGCTCCCCCTGGCAGGAGGTGCTTCCCCAGGATCCGGCAATGGACTGACCCATGCTGTCCTCTCCTCCAGAGCAGGACTGATATTTTGAGAGATGACTGATGTGGGCAGTTGTCAAATACTTCACTGTATACAACTTACTTATGAAACATGAATATAGTGCAATAAAACATTATCTATCCTGTTGAGACCCAATAACGACCTTCCTATTTCCACCTCACATTTTGACACCTTTGCTCTCCAAGGTCCAGTAGTGTGCGGTTTCAATGCTTTTTTACATATGTCTGACTTACACAGGAAAATAAATAAATATATATATATATACATATATACACACACACACAGTATTTCACAAAAGTGAGTACACCCCTCACATTTTTGTAAATATTTTATTGTATCTTTTCATGTGATAACTCTGAAGAAACTACACTTTGCTACATTATAAAGTAGTGAGTGTACAGCTTGTATAACAGTGTAAATTTGCTGTCCCCTCAAAATAACTCAACACACAGCCAATAATGGCTAAACCGCTGGCAACAAAAGTGAGTACACCCCTAAGTGAAAATGTCCAAATTGGACCCAAGGTGTCAATATTTTGTGCGGCCATGGAGTTCACCAGAGCTTCACAGGTTGCCACTGGAGTCCTCTTCCACTCCTCCATGACATCACGGAGCTGGTGGATGTTAGAGACCTTGCGCTCCTCAACCTTCTGTTTTGAGGATGCCCCACAGATGCTCAATAGGGTTTAGGTCTGGAGACATGCTTGGCCAGTCCATCGCCCTTACCCTCAGCTTCTTTAGCAAGGCAGTGGTCGTCTTGGAGGTGTGTTTAGGGTCATTATCATGTTGGCATACTTCCCTGCAGCCCAGTCTCCAAAGGGAGGGGATCATGCTCTGCTTCAATATGTCACAGTACATGTTGGCATTCATGGTTCCCTCAATAAACTGTAGCTCCCCAGTGCCGGCAGCACTCATGCAGCCCCAGACCATGACACTCCCACCACCATGCTTCACTGTAGACAAGACACACTTGTCTTTGTACTCCTCACCTGGTTGCCACCACACACGCTTGACACCATCTAAACCAAATACTTTTATCTTGGTCTCATCAGACCACAGGGCATGGTTCCAGTAATCCATGTCCTTAGTCTGCTTGTCTTCAGCAAACTGTTTGCGGACTTTCTTGTGCATCCTTCTGGAACGACAGCCATGCAGACCAATTTGATGCAGTGTGTGGCGTATGGTCTGAGCGTTGACAGGCTGACCCCCACCCCTTCAACCTCTGCAGCAATACTGGCAACACTCGTACCTCTATTTCCCAAAGACAACCTCTGGATATGAGGTGCACGTGCACTCAACTCCTGTGGTCGACCATGGCGAGGCCTGTTCTGAGTGGAACCTGTCCTGTTAAGCCACTGTATGGTCTTGGCCACTGTGCTGCAGCTCAGTTTCAGGGTCTTGGCAATCTTCTTATAGCCTAGGCAATCTTTATGTAGAGCAACAATTCTTTTTTTCAGATCCTCAGAGAGTTCTTTGCCATGAGGGTGCCATGTTGAACTTCCAGTGACCAGTATGAGAGAGTGAGAGCGATAACACCATATTTAACACACCTGCTCCCCATTCACACCTGAGATCTTGTAACGCAAATGAGTCACATGTCACCGAGGAGGGAAAATGGCTAATTGGGCCCAATTTGGACATTTTCACTTAGGGGTGTGCTCACTTTTGTTGCCAGCGGTTTAGACATTAATGGCTGTGTATTGAGTTATTTTGAGGGGACAGCAAATTTACACTGTTATACAAGCTGTACACTCACTACTTTATAATTTAGCAAATTGTCATTTATTCAGTGTTGTCACATGAAAAGATTTAATAAAATATTTACAAAAATGTGAGGGTGTACTCACTTTTGTGAGATACTGTACATGTATGTGTGATTGTAATTTTTATTATGATTATTATTATCATTGTTGACACACTCATTGCTCTCCATTAATCCCACATATTAAGATCTTATTATGATCACATGTCTGGGTTCCTCGGTGATGCAGTACATCATACAGACATACACAGTGTTACAATGGAGCATCTGGAGAGCATTTGTTTGAGACACACAAAAGAAGCTTCTATTTTATTTGGGGGTTTTTTTTACTATCAAAGGAATGAAAGGCTCATTTTAGTCTTTTTGTTCTCATTTATCAACTGTCACGTGACTTATCTAAAGCTATGCGGTTTCCAAAAGGATTGTCTAACCTCAAATAGATGAATACAAGGGTGGGGCTTATTTTTCAGAGAGAAATAATTACATTTTGCAGCCAAAAAGAAGCAGCATGAATGAAATATGTAATTACACCTACGTAGCAGCATATTATAGGGGCTCTGTGCCGAAATCAATTCTAACAACTTTCTAGTGACAGTTCTCCTTGAAGAAAAACAAGATGAAGAAAACTGTAAACAATATAGTGGCTAGAATACACCATACATTGCATATAATTAACCACTTGCCAACCGCCAACCGTAATCTGACGGCGACAGAGTGGCTCGTTATCGCAAACCGCCGTCATATGACGGCCACTGCGATAACTAGTGCTGTGAGTGTGCATGCGGCGCTGGAGGCGTGCTCGTGCGCTCACTGTGTCCGGGGGGGCCAGGGAGTGGGTAGGGTGGACTCGATCCCCGCCGGCTACCCGTGATGGCCCCCCCCCCGCAGTAAGAGAATGGAAGTCAGCGTATGTAAACACAGATCTCCATTCTCATAGAGGGGGAAGGGCGGTGATCACAGGCTTCCTCTATATGGAAGCAGTGATCACTCCCTTTCCCCAGCCAGCCCAGCCCACACACAGTTAGAACACGCGCAGGGAACACAGTTAACCCTTAGAGCGCCCCCTGCAGGTTAACCCCTTCACTGCCAATGGCATTTACACAGTAATCAGTGCATTTTTATAGCACTGATCGCTGTATAAATGCCAATGGTCCCAAAAAAGTGTCAAAATGGTCCGACATGTCTGCTGCAATATCGCAGTGCCGCTAAAAATCACAGATCGCGGCCATTACTAATAAAAAATAAATAAAAACCCCGGAAATTAATTCTCATCGTCCGTAAACGCGGCAACTTTTGCGCAAACCAATCAATAAATGCAGATTGCGATTTTTTTTTACCAAAAATTTGAAGAAGAATATAAATCGGCCAAAACCGATGGAAAAAAAATGTTTTTTTTTGGATTTGTATTTTAGCAAAAAGTAAGAAATTTGGGGGGTTTTTTTTTTTTCAAAATTGCTGCTCTTCTTTTGTTTATAGTGGCGATCAGAAATGATGCAGAGGTGATCAAATACCACCAAAAGAAAGCTCTATTTGTGGGAAAACAAGGACGCAAATTTTGTTTGGGTACAACGTCGCACGACTGCGCAATTGTCAGTTAAAGCAACGCTGTGCCAAATCGCAAAAAGTGCTCTGGTCCTAAAGTGGGAAATCCTTCCAGGGCTGAAGTGGTTAAAGCCAAATTTTAAGCACCTGGCTAATCATATTAGCTGGCAAGTCCAATCACAAGCTACTATTTTTCAGTATAATGTGAGCGGCAGAGCAGGCATTTGTGCACCGCACATGATATAATGCTAGGCTAATTGTACACATTACGATATATCAGATGGCTGTGAGCTCATTTGGTTCTAAATTTTCCTTGCATCAAACATCTAGGGATTTCCTCAAAGGCTGCTAGACCTCCTTCGGGAGACTTAATGGACAGTCCATTCTTGCTGGTGTCTTAAATTAACCCTGCTAAAAGAAGACAAGGGAATAAAATATGTAATGTGCTGTTACATGAGAAGATTGTCTTATTGTTAAATCTCCTGAAAAGATAATATCAAGGTTCAATTTTTAGTGTCTAAAGCTAGAAGTGCCAGATTTCAAAAACAGTTTGTAATTGTTCTTGTAGGCTGAGTGCTTTGACTTTGAGCAGAAGTTTCAATATGTATTTCATTTTACAGTAATGAGATTAGTGGATCCTTAACCTCCTTATGACCAAGCAATGTTTAACCTTCAAGACTGGAAAAAAGTTTACAATGATGTCAACTCATCAAGCTGTATGAGTTAATTAATTGAGTTGGGGGAGGGGGGGTTTCTAAACAATACATTTTTTTATTGTATGGTATTATTGTAAATATAACAATAAGATGCACAATAAACATACACTATATTACCAAAAGTATTGGGACACCTGCCTTTACACACACATGAACTTTAATGGCATCCCAGTCTTAGTCCGTAGGGTTCAATATTGAGTTGGCCCATCTTTTGCAGCTATAACAGCTTCAACTCTTCTGGGAAGGTTTTCTGCAAGATTTAGGAGTGTGTCTATGGGAATGTTTGACCATTCTTCCAGAAGCACATTTGTGAGGTCAGGTACTGATGTTGGATAAGAGGGCCTGGCTCGCAGCCTGCACTCTAATTCATCCCAAAAGTGTTCTATTGGGTTCAGGCCAGTCAAGTTCCTCCACTCCATACTCACTCATCCATGTCTTTATGGATAAGACAAGAAATTTATTAAGACAAGAAATGGCAAGACCCATGATGGGAATGGCCCTTTTTTTATGAAATGCTCACCCCAGCAGGCATTGCTTGGCAAAGTATTTGGAAGGAGAAAACAGTTTGTCAGGAGTAGTACAGTCACTATACAGAATAGGTTCAAGTAAGGAGTGTAATGGAAAGGTTTTGATAATCTTAGGACCTTTAAGGGAGTGTAGCACTAGCCCTCGGTGGGGTCACTGGAAATATGCAGGTCTCTCATACTTGTCCAAAGGCTGCCAGCCCAGGTACCAGCTCCAGCACATAACAAAAAACTCAGGTTCAGTCTTGGAGTGTCTTTTGGCAGATTTATTGCAGTACTTGAACACAGGTGGTAGAAGGAGGAGAGTGCAGGATACTAAAAAAAAAACACATGCAGGTATCAGAGGACTAATTCTCAAGCAATATTCTTCATAAGCAGCCTTTAAGTGTTACTAAATCCACAACATTAAAATCTGTCTGTATATGCAGAATAGCATGCTTGTTATACTCACTGTGGAACTTAAAGGGTTACCCTGTGTATTGTGTAAAAAGTCTCTTTGATCCTGTATAGACAGATCCTCCCCCTTCTGCAGGGTCTCTCTTGGTAAGGCCAGATAAGACACAGTCAGCATAATAAGGCTGCATATGCTCAGTTTGGCCTCTATTGCTGGAGAGAACATTTCCTTGTTCAGCTAAGCTTTTCGGGTCAATGATAATGACATCACACATGTGAGCGTGTATACAGATCCTAAATGACAGCCCAGTTCCTCCCTCCTCCTTCATGCCCAGTAACTAAAAAATAACACAGTGGGTGAGATGTCACATCTTGATTCATGGATGATGTGGCTCCCATAACAGCATGAGGACACAGGCTGTAGTGGAAATCGCATAGCTCCCAACTGTTCCTGATTTTGAGGGACTGTCCCTGATTTGGAACAAAGTCCCTCTGTCCCTCTTTCCTCCTCATTTGTCCCTCATTCTGGTCTGATCTATATAATTGTATATAAAATGCACTTTTTATCTTTCCCAGTGCTAAACCTTTCATCCAATTTCTAAATTCCCGCATTTTTACATTTCAAAAACCAATATAAAGGAATAGTAGTGGTTAAAAAAAGCATGTGTGGGTTTAACTAATATTTTGTTCATATAATTCTCCTTTAAGGGGGCATGGCAGGGGGTGTGTCCTATGCCTACATACTTTTGCTAATTGGTGTCCCTCGTTCCTATTACAAAAAGGTGGGAGGTATGGCGATCTCCTCCTACCTAAACACTCAGCACTCAGGAACACACTGCAGTTTATCACGTGACCGTGGTATACAGATCAGCCAAAAAGGTATATAGTGGCAGTATTTTAATGTAAAAAGAAGCGGGTGAACTATTTTCATATTACTGGGTTTAATAACACTTTAAGCAATCCTGGAAGTAAAGGAGACATCCAGCTAGTCTGAGACTCAGGATGAGCAGTCACAGTCCTTATATTATCTCTGGAGTCCAACCCTCAAGGCACTGGCACACCTGGAGCTGTAGACAAGCCCAGATTCCACAAGTAGTGTCTTCCAGTAAATCTCTTTAAGTCTAGCTTCCTACAGGCCCTCAGCCTTAACACACGCTGAGTCCTACAGCAACAGCTCGTCTGTAACATACAAACTGCCTCCCAGGGAGATACCCCAGGAGAGGGAACTCTGATCTGATCCTCCCAAGCAATTATCTTCTTCCCAGCCACACCTCCTGGGCTTCCCCTCCAAGGATCAGTTAAGTTCAGATAAATACTCATAACCCAGTTGCTAACTCTTCTGCTCTATTTATGAAAGCTTCTTCCAGAGGCAGGTGGGAGCCATCAACCACCAGGCTTAAGGATGGATCTGACCAGACCCAGACAATAAATTGCTGCTCAACTGGGTACAGCAGAGCCAAAAACTAAATTTAACCCAGAGCAGGGGTGCTACATCCACCCCCCCCCCCCCACACCAAACCTTAAGGCCTCGTGCACACTGGACGTTTTTACAGCTGCTGTTTTTTTCTGCAGATGTTTTTTTCTACAATCAATAAACACCTCATCATGTTATCCTATGTGTTCATGCACACATAGGCTGTTGTCAACTGTTTTTGGCTGTGGCATTTTTGAGCTGTAAAAAAACCCAAGACTAGTGGGTTCTGAGAGATGTTTTTCAGCTGTAAAAATGCTGTAATTCTGAAAAACGTGCAAAAACGTGGCTAAACGTTGTATACACAGCATTAAGCCTCATCAGGCGTTTCTCTCTCTCTATTCAAAATCAATGGTTCCCTATAGGGGACCACTGATTTGACTAGAAGTCGCACCAGAAGTCAGATCATGATGACGTTTTTCATAACCTCCAGTGTGTATGAAGCCTAAAAATTGGCCATGTCCTCATAAACCTGGAAATTTCCCAAAAACCTGCTCTTGCTTCTAAGAGCTGGTTATGCTGCTTTACAGTGAATGGGCAGGAGTTAAAAGGGGGAAAGCATGAACAGTAATAACAAGATAAATACAATTTCATATAAGTGGAAAAAAAAAAAACTGTCAATTACATAGCACAGTAGAGGATGTCACAGGCACAACCAGACATGCAGCGACAGGTACTCTTACAATAAGAGTAAAAATGCAGTATATTACTTTATCATGTAGATCCCTACCACTATTTATACATTGCAGCAAATACCAAACGTACAATGAACAGTACAACACTTTCTTCTTAAAGGGTTAGTTCACTTTTATTAATAAATTGCCTATGCAGATAAGGGGCGTCTGTAGATGAAAACAAAGTGTGTAGCCCAGACTAAAGTTGAATAATACCCTTGCTATAGGCATAGGCCATCTATATACCTCATGAAGCCTAACTGGAATACTATTACGACATTGCTAAAGTGAGGCCTAGTCATTACTGCTTACCTCCTCCAACACAGGACAGAGCTCTTAGACTCTGAGCTCAGAGCTTCTGCATCAGGGGACAGAAAGCGCATGTGATGGGTTTGAATCAGAGAAAAAGCTTGCTTCTGTGATCATGGAGGTTAGCAGTAACAGTTCAGTCCTTAAATATATGCAGAGCAACAGGGAGCAGTCAGTGGTAACAGGCCAGGTAGAACACACAAAGAAAAACACAGTGCCTCATCTGTAATATTCCAAATCGGGAACCTGGACAATCCTCTGATCAGGAAACCAGGTGTTGATGGACCACTTCTGATCCATGCACCAGCCTTCTTAATTACCACTTCATCCTTGTAAATAAATCTCCCCAGCCTTCGATGGTCTCTGACATTCAGGAACTCATGCCAGAATGATGGAGAGTTCTGATTTCTGCAAGGCTTTGGGACACTGAGGTATTCCTATACTCATTCCTCATCACACTAACCCTGATGACACTTTTCAATATATTCCATCAGCTATCTGAGTACATGAGGGTATTCGTACTCATACTCTAATGCCACCCATTTCTGCATAATCTATTGCATAATCTATTGCAGCCTTGAGAAACAGGGCAGCATTTCTATTTTTCCTATTTCCTGTGGGACGCAAGAATTTGAAGCTTTTCTAATCCGTTCCTTGTGTGCTTCATTATGGGCAAGGGCTCTAGCAAGGTGCGCATAGGAGACAGATTTACCCTGTGCTCTCCATAGACCCAGTCCAAAGACAGCCTTTGTGCACTCTACTGAACCTGAACAGACCTGGAAAATAAATTGCTGCTCACTCAGGTGGGTACAGCAGAGCCAAAAATTAAATTTAACCAGCCTAGGGCAGGGGTGCTACAGGAGCATAGACTAATAACTGGAGTATTTTCAAACGTGGGTTGCTTCAGTTTTAAACATATAACTACTGCATTAATAAGTTCCAATATGGTATCTTTAAGCTTTGGAGTTATATCAGCAGGCTGAGGCTCTCCAGACACAAACTCATCCACAGAACAGATTTCTGGGACTCTAGCTTAAATAAAGCATTCTTCAGCTACAGGAATGTCAGATACAGATTCAGGGGGAAAAGGTTTAGAAGTATGCATGTGGCCCCTGCATTTTAGCTATCTTAGCTAATAGTGATTTTGTTCATAAACAGCATAGCTGCGTAACGCTATTCCTGCCGGAGCCGCTGGTAATTTTGGGTCCTCTGCCCTCTTTAGTCCTAGGCAAGGCCTCACCTTAGCTAACACCACAGGAATACCTTGGCTGGGAACTCATAGTCAATGTAAAAAATTGCACACACTGCCTTTTAAAGAAAATAAGCAGACTGTATTGACAGATTTTTGTTAATGCACATAAACACGACAAAAACAAATACAATGCACTCAACAGAAGTTCCTCTAAGGCCTCATGTACACTGCTCTTGGCGTTTTTTTTTTGCCAAAGCCCCTAAACTCAACTCAATAAAAGCCTATGTGTCCATGTACACATAGGCTTTTATGAGAGTTTAGGAGCAGCAGAGTTTAGAGGCAGTTAAACGTCCCTCTCCTGAACGCAGAAGAATCGCACTCAGGAGAGGAAAGTTTGGGCAAAAAATGCAAACGTGGCAAAATCGTGGCAAAAATACAGAACAACTTTTTTGCCACGTTAGGCATTTTTGTTCTGCCAGGAAAGTTGTGTTTAGAGGTGGCCAGTGTATATCTAGCCTTAGGGTCAAACCCGACATATACTACGGTACTAAGAGTGTAAACAGTAGCTCTCCGAATAGGGAATATAAAGGAAAGTTATATAAAGAGATGCAACAGTCACTTGAGGGCTCTCAAACAAGAGGGCTAGGCTTAGGCCTTGAAATTTGAGCTCAATTACAGCAACCCAGTTCTGCCCTCAGGAAATGTGACTTGGACAGTATTTATAGGGAGCTTCTTCCGGCAATGTTGGGGCCCTTCAAACATTGGTGCACAGAAAGGTGAAGATGACTCAAAGATGTCAAGGGTAAAGTTAGGTCTAGTAGGTAGGTAGGCTCCTTGGTGCAACCAGATAGAAAATGTGAAAAAAGAGAGTTCAAACAATAGTTGGGGGTATAAGGTCAAAGATATTAGGCAGCCAGGGGAAGCAGATGGAAAGCGAAGCAAAATCAGCATTCTGGGATAATAATGGCTTTAGTCCCTGTATATAGCTTTGATGGCTGTGGCCTAATGATGGATGCAGCAGTAGGTGTGATAGGTCTCTTGTAGTAAAGTGACATTGGATGGAAATGGCTCCTTATCAGGTTTAGGCTTAAGGAATGGTGAATAGTTAGTTATACCTATGATATGGGTCCCTCCTGCCTTTAGGTTATTATGGGCCTTGTAGTTGCGGCCCGAAGACAGCTGTAGATAGGATCCTCCTTCAAGACCGCATCTCCCAAGCTGCCCCTGGAGATTGTATTCCACTCACAGTTTGGCAAAACTAGTTAGCACCAGGATCTTGTGGGCAAATAAAGTTCTGCAACTCAGTAACATTGCCCAGTGTTACAGCTGTTGAAAATTTCTCCTTGGATTGTGCGGAGGAGGGAGCCAAATTTGAGGGAGCAGGGAAAGTGAATTCAAGCAGGGAACGACAATCCAGTCTATCAGCATGAGGTCTCTAGGGAGGGACACTGCAATTCACCTCAGAGTTATTAGAGGATCTTGAGCAGGAGAGGCTTGCAGGACCATCCCCTTTGTGTTTGACATCCAACATGTTGAACTGCAACAGAGACAGTGTAAATAAAGACACTAAAACAGACCATGGGTACTCACAAACCGGTGGCTGAAAGCAGGAGAGGTTATATTGCGCCGAGATGACCAGGTCACTGTAAGCAGCAGCAAGAACAATCAAAGATAAAAATTATGTGACATTTGCAAGTAGGCAAGTGGCAAGAAAACCACTTCAGTTGAAAGGCAGGAAAATATAGTGTTGTGTGCGTATGGGACACAGCACTATTTACTCCAGAGAAGTAACCCATTTAGAGAAAAAGCGATGGTGGGAGAAAAACGTAACAGTGTGCAATGCTCACGTAGGGTTATAGCAGCCCATAGATTATGCCATTTTGTTTCTTTCCTCCATGGCCCTAGACATGACAGCAGACTTGGACACATCTCCCACTTACACTGACAGAAAGCTGTCCCCTTACTGACAGCATCCTCTCCATCCTCTTCTCTGACAGGCTCCTCCCTTCACTCAGTGCTGGTAGCCAGCAATGAACTCTTTGATGGCATTCAGGTCATTTTTTGGGATGTACATCAGCTCCTTGTACCACACAATGGCAGGTGTTGGTCTGAGGACACAGCAGAGGTGGCATGTACAAACAAGTCTTTGGACCTCTATTCACTTCTCACACACTGTTGTATACATTATACATATATATATATATATATATATATATATATATATATATATATATATATATGCAGTATCTCACAAAAGTGAGTACACCCCTCACATTTTTGTAAATATTTTATTCTATCTGTTCATGTGACAACACTGAAAACACTGAAGAAATGACACGTTGCTACAATGTAAAGTAGTGAGTGTACAGCTTGTATAACAGTGTAAATTTGCTGCCCCCTTAAAATAACTCAACACACAGCCATTAATGTCTAAACCGCTGGCAACAAAAGTGAGTACACCCCTAAGCGAAAATGTTCAAATTGGGCCATTATTAGCCATTTTCCCTCCTCGGTGTCATGTGACTCGTTAGTGTTACAAGGTCTCAGGTGTGCATGGGGAGCAGGTGTGTTAAATTTGGTGTTATCACTCTCACTCTCTCATACTGGTCACTGAAAGTTCAACATGGCAACTCATGGCAAAGAACTCTCTGAGGATCTGAAAAAAAGAATTGTTGCTCTATATAAAGATGGCCTAGGCTATAAGAAGATTGAGGAGTGGAAGAGGACTCCAGTGGCAACCTGTGAAGCTTTGGTGAACTCCATGCCCAAGAGGGTTAAGGCAGTGCTGGAAAATGATAGTGGCTACACAAAATATTGACCCTTTGGACCCAATTTTTCACTTAGGGGTGTACTCACTTTTGTTGCCAGCGGTTTAGACATTAATGGCTGTGTGTTGAGTTATTTTGAGGGGACAGTAAATTTACGTGGTTATACAAGCTGTACACTCACTACTTTACACTGTAGCAAAGTGTAATTTCTTCAGTGTTGTCACATGAAAAGATAAAAAATATTTACAAAAATGTGAGGGGTGTACTCACTTTTGTGAGATACTGTATATATATATATATATATATATATATATATATATATATATATATACACACACACACACACACTAAGGAGTAAAGTGATGGTTCTTTAGACCAGTAGTCTCCAAACTGAGGCCCTTTGCTAGCCTTTATCTGGCCCTTGGGGCAATATTCCTCCCACTGATTTGAGGCACTATTCCTAACACTGACACCAACAGTAGGCCAACATTTTCCCCAACTGACACCAATGATGGTGCATTATTCCTCCCACTGATAGCAGTGATAGGGCACTATTCCTCCCACTGATAACAATGATAGGGCACTATTCCTCCCACTGATACCAACGATAGGGCACTTTTCTTCCCAGTAATATCAATGACTGTGCACTATTCCTCCTACTGACCACAAGCACTATGTAACTGCACACCACACCTGAGGCATTGTTTACTCCCACTGATACCAGGCCTGGGACATTTTTTTTCTCCACTGGCCACAATCCAGCCCCATAAAGTCTGAAGGAAAGTAAACTGGCCCTATGTTTGAAAAGTTTGAAGACCCCTGACTTAGACATTGAAAAATCAGGCTCATTATTGCTGTAAATGTTTTTCTTTAGCAGTTAGGCTAGGAATACTTTTCAGGCTGTGGTGTTTGTAAAGGGTAGATTTACAAGATGTTTTGTTTTCTTTCTCCTATCATGTATGTTGTTTGATGTGGTAGCATCTGCATTATCTCTGAATGACTTAACTCTTGTGACACTGAGAAACTCTTTTAAAAGTGAATCCTATCCTCAGGCAGCCATTTTGTGTGGTTTGCCATCTACTAATAGATTGTATTTATATCATTAGTCAGACATGACATCAAAGCAAAGTGAGGGTCTGAATGGAGAAGTGGAGAGGGAGATCCTGGAGGCACAGCATTCTTAGGAGATAAGTCCTATTCTTACATTGCTGCTCCTGGCAGATTTCTGGGAGATTTAGAGAAAATGGCTGTCTGGTCTACTCATACATTCTTATTATTAAAAAAAAACCCACACAAGATGTCCTTTGGTTATAGTAAACTTGTCAAATGTGAAGCAGGAACACATTAATGTAGAGCGGACTGGAATAGTGCAGTAGTTGTTTGAAAATCCATGTCATTGCTTTGGAAAATTAGTGGTAAACAGAAGTTGTACAGAGCCAGGAACTATAGACATTGCTCTGCACATGGATGCTGCACATAATTATTCAAAATGATAAGTTGTATTTGTTCCGCGCAAATGGTATATGTCAAATTATAGAGCTGCTGCCTCCACTGAGATCCCCAGTGGGGATCCTGGAATAGTTTTGAATAAAGGTGTAGTGGTTATGGCGCTGCTCCTCTCAGTAAGGCTGACAAAAAGTATCTAGATTGTGACAAAATGTAAATAGATGATCTAAAACTCAAATTAAATTAAAGGTTTTAACTTAATTCCTTGTGTATGTGTGCATTATTTGTACCTCCCACGTGATCCTTACTGTTCCTAAAGTGACTTGTGCTTAATAAATAAATTGCTATAAATTCATGTATATATATATATATATATATATATATATATATACCATATACCGTAAAAAATCCAAATGGAATGACATATTCTTTCCCTTAATAAACTCATAAGCAAAGAAAAGCCAAAATCTTATAAAGTGACCAGTGCAAACAAAATGAAACAAAAAAAAAAGATAAAAAGATATACCTGTGCTCAGATCCCAATAGCTTGTACGTGTAATTGAATTATCAGGTGCTAAAGGGGTGTGACCACATTTTAACACTACAAATACCAAATGGACCCTCTGCACACTGCTACACGTTTTCCAGCAAACTATGCAATGTAAAACAGGGATATTTAGTTCACATATATTGCAATACATGTTTAAGCTGACCAACTCAGTCAAAATAATAACCTCTTCTGGCCAGTCCTACACTGCCTTGCCACTGCAAATGCTACGGTGGACACCATGCCAACCTGGGGCATAAAGACACAAGATGTGGGAGAGCGACTAGGTTCAGATCTGGTCACTGACCTGTATATTTTTTTTTTTTTTTCTTTTTTTTCCACTTCAGTAGACCATTTTAAGAGTTCCATTTCATATAGACATTCATATAGATCTCTTATTTAGTCTCATCATTGTGGTTTGTTTTCCTTTGCTAGATTTAATCCCCTTCCCATCCCTTCACCCTCCCTCCTTAGATAATTTACCATATCATAGTTTTATTAATATTATTTATTATTTATTTTTATCCCACTTCATTCACTTCATCCACTCCACACATCCCATCCAACTATGCTTATATTTCTCCCTATAGGGTCTTCTTCACTAGACCTGATCTATTATCTTCATTTTGCTTTCACCTCTTCTACCTTTCTTCACCTCCTCCCTCTCCTTAAGTCACCCCTCTATTTCCCCATTCCAGGGTCTCCATTTTTCTTCAAACATTCTAAGTTTTCCTCTTTTAATGTAAGTTACTCTTTCCTTCCATTTTGTTTCCCTAAGTGTTTTGATCCAGTCCTCTACCCTAGGTGGGATTCTCTCTTGCCACTTTTGCGCAATCACCTTCCTAGCTTGAAATAGGCAGCCAACCAGTAGTTCAAAGTGTTTCAAACGTCTCACTCTCTCATCTAAGATACCTAATGCACATAATTGTACTCCTTTAATTAAGGAGAGACCACAGACTTTGTTGATCTTTTCTATTACCCCCTCCCAATATCTGAAGAGTTTAGGACAGCGCCAGATCATGTGCACCAGGGTCCCCCCTCCACTACATCTTGGGCATCTGTCATCCTGTCTTTTCCCATATCTATACAGCTTTTCCGGTGTGTAGTAAACCCTATATAACCAGTATAGATGGGACATTCTTTGTGCCGGGGACATTGAAACCAAGGGACCAGTCTTTAAATACTGGTTCCATAGTTCCTCAGAAATTTCTCCTACATCTTCTTCCCATTTCTTTTTGATAGATGCCTCATCCCCGTTTTTCTTTATATGCACATACAGTTCCCTATATACCTTAGAGATTGCTCCTTTACGTTCTGTTGACTCCATTACTCCTTGGAGGATAGGGAATTCACTCCATTCTAAATGTTCATCTTTAAATTGCGTTTGTAGTGCGTGTCTGATTTGTAGAAATCTAAAGAAAGACCATTTCGGGATACCAAACTCCTCCCTCAGTCCCTCGAAAGACTTTAATGAATTATTTGAATATAATTGGCTGACCCATACTATTCCCCTTCTTTCCCATTCCTTAATTTTTTCCAGTTTTTTAAGTGCTGGCCATTTATTATTGTTCCACAAGGGAGTAAACTTAGAGGGCTTTTCATACCCCAACAGGGTCTTACTTACCTCCCATACCCTTGCAACTAATTTCATTGTGGGGGTTTTGGGCGACAATGAGTTTGCCTCAAGTGTTTCTAGTAAATTACTATGATTTGAGCACGACAGCATTATGCGGTTGTTAATTTCCATTGTTCCCTCTATTTTACTCCCCACCAGATGCTGTGGCTGAGCCGCTATATAGTAATTTCTAGGGTGTGGTAGGGCAACTCCCCCTTCCTCGGGGTTTAATTGCAATCTCTTTAGGCTAATTCTTGGGGACTTTTTATTCCATATTAAGTCTCTGAAATAACCATCTAGTTTTTTAAACCAGTTATTGTAGATCCAAACAGGTGAGTTATGTAATACATACATTAGCTGTGGCATCCAAACCATTTTTATCAGAGCACATCTACCCGCTACTGAAAGCGGGAGATGTCTCCACGTTTCACATTTAAGTTTAAATTTTTTTAAGAGAGGGGTTAGATTATCTCGCAGATAATCTCCAGGGTCCTTTGTTACCTCTATTCCCAAATATTTTATTTTATCTACTGTCTTTAGTTGCCCCGCTTCTCCTGGCAGACAATAACTCCTAGTATCCAGTGGCATCAGTGCCGAATTGTCCCAATTTATCTTCAGGCCTGATAGCAAGCCAAACTCCTTTACCAGATCTATGGCTGCTACTAATGATTTCTGCGTATTCCCGAGAAACAAAAGGACATCATCGGCGAATAATGCCACTTTTTCCTCTCCGATAGATCTTTGAAAACCCTGTATTTTTTCCGAGGTCCGAATTGCTTCTGCCAAAGGCTCCATTGCCAGCGCAAAGAGAAGGGGGGACAGGGGGCAACCCTGTCTTGTCCCCCTTCTCAGTTGGAAGTCCCCCGAGCATTGCCCATTGATCTTAACTCGGGCCCTAGGTGCCGCATAAAGTATCCTTACCCATCTAACAAAGTTCGGCCCAAACCCAAACTTGTCCAGAATCCGCCAAAGATAGCCCCATTCAATGCAATCGAATGCCTTGGCTGCATCTAAACTCAAAATTGCCTTAGACCCTACATTTTCTGTTTGACCTTGCAAATTGAGGTACAACCTTCTGATATTTTGGCTGGTAGCCCGATTGGGGATAAACCCCGCCTGGTCCGGGTGTACCCATCTGTGTACAAACTTTTTCAATCTCGTTGCCAAGGCCTTCGCTATAATTTTAATGTCAACCCCTAATAGGGATATAGGCCTATATGAGGCTGTCTCCAGCGGGTCCTTTCCCTCCTTACACAATAGTACTATATCTGCTTCCCTCATGGATGGGGGCAGTTCTCCCGTTTCTAATACTCTTTCAGCCACCTTTAACAGCATCGGCAAGAGTATCTCTCCATATTCCCTATATACCTCTATAGGAATGCCATCTGGTCCCGGGGATTTTTCATTGGCCATTTCCCTTACCACTTCTTGTATCTCCTCCAAAGTAAAAGGAGCCTCCAAGCAGGTTCTTTCCTCTTCAAACAGGGTTGTCAATTGGATCTTATCCAGAAAGGCTTCCAATTTTTCATGGTTGAGCGACCCAGATGAGCTATACAATTCTTCATAATACCCCCTAAAGATTTCCAAGATCTCTCGGGGACAAGTGGTAACCTCGCCACCTGCTTTTTTTATTGCAACTAACGACCCTGCTGGTGCATTTGTTTTTAATAAAAAGGCTAGTGCTTTCCCAACACTCTCTCCTTCCACATATGCACACTGCCTATTAAATAAGCGCTTATTCTCTGCCCTAGTGATCTCCAGTTTTTTATAATTCACTTGGCCATCTCTCAATGTTCTTAGATTTTCCAGCGTGGGTGTCTGGGTATACTGTTTCTCCGTTTCTTTAAGATCTCTGATTATTGATTCCTCCCATATTTTATTCTGTTTTCTATATTTTGCAATCCTCTGGATAAAAAGGCCTCTTAAATAGGCCTTGAGAGATTCCCATACCCACTCTATTTTTGCTG
>BLSH010158756.1:1215534-1226435 GCA_018402905.1 Glandirana rugosa | reverse complement strand
TCTATAAAAGTCACAGGATCCCTTCCCTCACTGTATTCCGGGAGACCCACTATCCTGATGTTTTCCCTCCGTGATCTATTCTCTAGGTCGTCCAGCTTGTATGCCTGTGCCTCTACTTTTTCCCGGAGAGCCTTTAACTCCTTTTTTAAGGGGTCAAGCTCATCTTCCACCACACCCAGTCTCTCCTCCACCACTGAAGTCCTCTCCTGGATAGTCTGTAAATCTTGCCGTACCAATGTAATTTCTTCTCTAACTCCTCTCATTTGAACAAATAGCTCCGCCAACGTCGCTCTGCAGATGTTAACCACCTGTAGCACTTCTTTAAGTGATGGTTCTGTCTCCCCAGTACTACTCTTATTTGCCTCTTCTGAGCTAGTTGATAATTGGAAGCTGGTAGAGTGTGCCCCCACCGCCTCTTCTTCCAACCCCACGGGTGCCTCCAAATTTGTTATACTGGGCCCTTGACTCTTCCTCTGTTGTTTACTATCTTGATTGTTTCTTGTTGTAGGCTGCGTACTCCCTTTGGTTGGTGTTTTAGCTGGTGAATGAGCATATTTTTCTAGTTTCGCCGCCACTGCTGAAGTGTCCTTGGGTTTAGACTTCTGAGTGGACGGGACCTGATCCTCCCCTTTCTTTTTCGTCATGGCAAGGAAAAAGTCCTCTCACCCCCAAAAAAAAAAAAAAAAAAAAAGGAGAAACGAGGCCTCTATTTCTGGTAAATCAAGACCTGGGAGACACACCGTAGGTGCCACTGATCACCACCTTCTTGCTCTATCTTCGTTTTCCACAGACTTTGTGCAGCATGGGTTTGCTTCCGTGCCTATATACTGGCTCCTTAAGTGACTCCTCTCTCACAGGAGAGGCCCCAATGAGTTCAGCAAAGCCCTCAGCCCCAGTCTTGTGCTCAACCGTCCTGTGTAGGGGGCCCCCTTACGGTCTATATGCAAGGTCTCTTGTGCTCCTCCCCACCCTCTCACCCCCTCTCTCACAGGCGGTGGAAAACGGGGAGGCCTTCAAGAGCACCCACCAGATATTACCATAAAACAGATAGCAACAAAGTCTGCAAAAATTAGTGTATTTCTCATGTCTCCTCCAGCCTCTAAACTTCAGTATATATCAGTGTAATTCTTCCATCGAGGGAGAGAGACAAAAGGAGAGGGAGGAGGGAAACAAGCATAGGTATGTCCACGTTTGTCCTTAAAACAATTATCAGATAACAAAATTCCTGGAGCTATCAGCTAAATCAGCCTGCTCAAGCAGCGCCCAAAACCACTTACTTTCTGATTGCATCTCCGTCTTTGATCAGGTATCATTATTATTGCTCTCAGACTAGATACACTCACCAGTCTTCCCGCATATAGCATGCACCAGCCCCTCAGGGATCACCTCTCCACTCCTCACTCCAGGGCAAGCTGCTTTCATGTGTATGCCAGCGTCACCTTCTCCAAGCCGTGGCTACTCCAGCAAACACGCTCGACCGACTAGTGGGACACGTGCAGGGCTTTTCCAATACTGACTTGGCGAGACCTTCAGTTTCTCCAACGGTTCCAGCCTCCCATCCCCATCGCCATCACCATTCAAGCATCCCGACCAGGCTTGATCCGAGCAAACAAGGACAGAGGCGCTTCTAAATGCAGACTGTAAAACATTTTAATAACATCTTTAAAATCTAGAGCATGGCAACTCACAAAGGCATCTATTAAAAGTGCATGTAAGTGGTCCCAAGAGGGAACGTCAGCAGCTCACCGTCCCCACCAGGAAGCATCGAGTACAGTCAGGAGATGTATCTGTGGTCTGTAGCCGGCAAGACGCTGGACTGGACGATCAGAGCTCACTGTGGAGTGTCGCGGCGGCGTGACATGTTAAAATGTTTTACAGTCTGCATTTAGAAGCGCCTCTGTCCTTGTTTGTTTTTCACAGTGGCCAGCGGCTTCCCCACTAGAGTGCAGCTTCTACCTGTGGACTGGTGCTTCCCTCTCTGTTTCTCCCCTCCCCCTCCATTCCCTGTGCCTTACCACTGGTATTGTAAGTATTGGAGAGTTCCTTTCCACATTGTGCGCCTTTTTCCTTGTTAGGCTTGATCCGAGCAGCCCCTGAGAGAGACGCCAGACACGGCGTTCAGGGCAGACGCGGGAGCTCTGACTCTCAGCCACCTCCCATCCGGTCACGCCCCCCGCTCCACTGACCTGTATATAACAGAAAAAAGATATACCTGTAACACTAAAAATACTAAATGGACCCTCTGCACACTGCTACACAGCGCCAGATTCTCCATAGAGGGCACTAGTGTGCTGCCCTTTCCCCGCTGATCCTTCTAAAAAAAAAAAAATATGGTGCACCGGTATATGGCTGTCCCAGGCTTTTTTGGAAGATTTGCTGTCAACTGACAGCAATTCCCAAAGCCAATTGTTCAGCCATTAAAGTGCATAGATGTGCGCCAGCCAGGCGCACATCTATACACTGATTGGTTCTGGCCTCAGTCACAGTCCTTCAGACAGTGACTGATTGGTCAGGAGGGGGGCGGGGGTGGGACTGGCAAATGTGCTGGTGCTTGGACTGCACACACGCATGCCTGTGATCCCGCTGACCGAGGGAGAGAGAGCGGACTGACGAGTCCCTCTGGGGTAAGTACTGCTGAGCTGCTGGGCTCTGTAATACCTGTGTACTGGCAATACCTGTGTACTGCCAATACCTGTGTACTGGCTGGTGGCAATACCTGTGTACTGGCAATACCTGTGTACTGGCTGGCGACAATACCTGTGTACTGGCCATGCAATACCTGTGTACTGGCTGACGACAATACCTGTGTACTGGCCATGCAATACCTGTGTACTGGCTGGTGGCAATACCTGTGTACTGGCAATACCTGTGTACTGGCTGGCTGCAATACCTGTGTACTGGCAATACCTGTGTACTGGCTGTGTAATACCTGTGTACTGGCAATACCTGTGTACTGGCAATACCTGTACACTGGTTAGCTACAATACCTGTGTACTGGCTGGTGGCAATACCTGTGTACTGGCAATACCTGTGTACTGGCTGTGTAATACCTGTGTACTGGCAATACCTGTGTACTGGCTGTGTAATACATGTGTACTGTCAATACCTGTGTACTGGCAATGCCTGTGTACTGGTTGGCTACAATACCTGTGTACTGGCTGACGGCAATACCTGTGTACTGGCAATACCTGTGTACTGGCTGTGTAATACCTGTGTACTGGCAATACCTGTGTACTGGCTGGTGGCAATGCCTGTGTACTGGCAATACCTGTGTACTGGCTGTGTAATACCTGTGTACTGGCAATACCTGTGTACTGGCTGGCTGCAATACCTGTGTACTGGCAATAACTGTGTACTGGCAATACCTGTGCACTGGATGGCTGCAATACCTGTGTACTGGCAATACCTGTGTACTGGCTGGCGACAATACTTGTACTGCCAATACTTGTGTACTGGATGTGTAATACCTGCGTACTGGCAAAACCTGTGTACAGGCTGGCTGCAATACCTGTGTACTGGCAATAACTGTGTACTGGCAATACCTGTGTACTGGTTGGCTGCAATACCTGTGTACTGGCTGGCTACAATACCTGTGTACTATCTGCATACTGTGTTACTGGCTGCAATATACCCCACCTGTGATGCTGAGCTGTATACTGTATCCTGTGACGCTGAGCTGTATATTCCTGACACAATATGTGGAATAGAGGGGACAGAGTGGGTGGATTATATAAGGGGTGTGGCTTATGAGAAGTAGGAGGGGTCAAAAAGGAAGTGCGGAGGGCCTGGCACCCCCAATCCTAAAACTTCACCAGCCGCCACTGCCGCTACACCCTTTCCAGCAAACTATGCAATGTAAAACAGGGATATTTACTTCATTGCCTTGCCATTGCCTTGCCATTTGCAGTGGCAAGGCAGTGTAGGACTGGCCAGAAGAGGGATTACTTTGACAGAGTTGGTCAGCTTAAACATGTTTTGCAATATATGTAAACTAAATGTAGCTATGTACTCCCTTGAGAGTGGCTGGTAGTAGTGGTTCACCTTATAGCTGCCCTCAATCACACCATATATCAAACATCCGGAGACATTGAAAAGGCCGGCTCTTGGTTTTGTTTTTTTATTTAGGAGAAATAACTTAGATAGGGATAAGGGATGACTGTGGGATGCCCAAAGAATTATGGTACACAAACTCCATATACAGTCTTGTATATGCACACTTGCACTGCAGACTATCCTTCTGCAGACTGTTAGTCCTCACAACTCTCCAGCACTCAACTTGCTGACCGTTTGTTCTACAGTTCTCTCTCTAACACAGAACTTGCAGGTCATCACTCTTACTTCTCTCCAGCACATCACTTAGTTTCCAGCCCGAAAGGAAATTTATCAAGCTTCTCTACTCCTTCCTCTTCACCGTGGCTAACACATGGTGAGGTCTACTCTCTATTAGCATAAGGTGACCAGATTTTTACAATGAAATCCAGGGACATTTTTCTTTTTATTGGCAAATAGTAAACTATTTTATAAGCATATATTCCTCAAATTATATATGCGGTGCATTTGGTATGTGTTTATGTAATAATTGTATGATATATAGGTTAGGTTATTTCTGGAAATCATTTCATACCAAACCAACCTCATAACGTCATTATTTTCTTGTTCATAAAAGGGAAAACCATACATTTTAAAGCACATTTCAAGAATGTATTATACTCACCAGTGCCCATCAGCACAGCCTTGTCAGTGCCCATCAGCGCAGCTTGATCAGTGTCCACCAATGCAGCCTCACCAGTGCCCATCAATGCAGCCTCATCAGTGCCGATCAGCTTAGCCTCATCAGTGCCCATCAGTGTAGCCTCATCAGTGTCCATCAGTGCAGCCTGATCAGTGCCCATCAATGCAGCCTCACCAGTGCCCATCAGCTCAGCCTCATCTGTGCCCATCAACTTAGCCTCATCAGTGCCCATCAGTGCAACCTCACCAGTGTCCATCAATGCAGCCTCACCAGTGTCCATCAGCTCAGTCTCATCAGTGCCCCTCAGTGCAGCCTCACCAGTGTCCCCCAATGCAGCCTTACCAGTGTCCAGCAATGCAGTCTCACCAGTTCCCATCAATGCAGCCTCACCAGTGCCCATCAAGAGCAACAGCAATGCTAACTTGTACTGTGAACTGGAAGTACTGTTTTTCTTCTGTGTGCGCTTGTATCCTCCTTGTTCCCATGTTTCTGTTCCATGATAAAGCCATGCTGTAAAATGTGTTCTGACATTCTGCATGAAAGTAAAGCGTGTTCTCTGCAACCAAGAGGCTTCTAGTGCTTAATTGCAATACTCTGCACAATAGGTTATGGACACAGGTACAGAGACACTGGAGAGGATACTGCGATTCTGTGAGTACTGTATAAAAGGCTACTGAAAGATGGCAAGTGGTTCAGATGTGAAGTTTGCAATTGCAAAGCTGATAATGCCAATTACCAGCTGTGGAAATTCAAGCTACAAATGCTTTTTAGCAAGGATGACTTGTGGCAAGTGCTGAATATAGACAGACCCTAAAATGGAGAGATGGAGGACTGGGATAGGAAAGACAGACAAGCAAAAGTAATTATAAGCTTATTATTGGAAGATGACCAGCTTATCCACATAAGAGTAGAGAAAACGGCCAAAGGCATGTGGACTTCATTACAGACACTGTATGAGCATTCAAGTCTCAACAGTAAGCTCTATCTACTAAGAAAATTGTATAAGATAAGACTAGAAGAAGGCCAGCAAATGTGCAATCACGTGAAAGCTATGCTAGAGGTCAAAGAGCAGCTGCATGCCATCAGAGAGGACATCAAAGATAACCATATTGTTGCCTTGCTCCTCTACAGCCTTCCAGAGACATATACTGCTGTTATTAATGCTTTAGAAACTAGACCCGAGCAGGAACTGACAATGGAATATGTCAGAATATGGAGATGTACGAAGGCACAAAACACAACCAAGAAAGCAGAGCCTGTTTTCACTGTAAAAAGATTGGTCACTGGCATCTTTAAAGTGGCACAGAGCTTCAAGCCACGCGGTTGGTGCATAGACTCAGGAGCAACAAGCCAAATGACTAGTGATGAGACCTTCTTCACAAACATTGATTACAGTGCAAACGACAAAGTTTTCCTAGCAAACAGGAAAAGCATCACTGCTGAAGGTAAAGGCCAGGACTTTTGAACTGCATTAGACAACAAGGAGGTCACCACAGTATCCTTGTAAAGAAAGTGCTGTATGTTCCATTACTAGAAGGCAGCCTTCTATCAGTGAAAAGTCTTGCAAACAACAGTTTCACAGTTAAGTTACAGGGTGATAAAACTGTAAGAAAACTGGATGATCACCTATACACGCTCATCACCACAGACCAGCAAGCCAATGTAGTCTCTAAGGACCTACACAGCAAATGTATTCACTTATGGCACAGGCAGCTGGGGCACAGAAGTCCAGAAGCTATACAGGCCATTATAAAGAGAGGCTTATGAGAAGATTTGTCAATAGAGCCTTGCAAAGTGCTCATGAAATGCAAGTGCTGTATAGAAGCAAACGCCACACATGCTTCCCTTCCACAGGCATCTCAAAGAAAAAACTCCCACCCCCTGCAGCTCATACACAGCGACGTATGCGGTCCACGTCAGGTGAAACAGATATCTACTGACCTTCATTGATGATTATTCCAGGTACACAACTATCTATCTGATGAAACACAAGAATTAAACATCAGAGAAACTTCAAGAGTTTGTTGCCATGTCTAGCAACATATTCCAAAGCAAACCAGGAATAATGCCCACCGACAATGCGGGATAATACATAAGCAAAGAAGTGGTCTCATACCAGAAGAGACAAGGAATAGTACACCGGACACTCCTGAACAAAATGGTGTAGCAGAAAGGAAAAATAGAAATAGCCAGATACATGCATGTTATTGGATGCCAACCTACCTCACTAGTACTGTGGAGAAGCAGTCATGACTGCAACCTACCTACAAAACAGACTACCCTCAAGAGCTATTAAAATGACTCCATTTGAAATGTTGCATGGATCAAAACCTAGCATAGGGCACATCAGAGTGTTTGGATGTAAAGCATATGCCTATATTCCAAGTGAAAAGCGATCCAAGCTGGAGAACAGAGCCATAGAGGGCATTCTAGTAAACTACAGTGAGCAAACTAAGGGTTACAGAGTCCTACACCCAAAGACTGGCAAAGTGACAATAAGTCGTAGTGTTTATGTCGATGAGAGCCCATCACCAGAAGCACTGATCTGTGAAAGCTGTGAAGTAAATATGCCAAGCAAACCAGAGGAAAAGGTCGACCAAAGCGAACCTGTGCAGGAGTCAGAACAAGAGGTGGAACTCATATTACCTAAATAAAGTTCCCCACCAGATCCTGCTGAACTGCCTGAAGTCAGAAGATCCACTCAAACTACAAAGGGGATAACACCCCACAAGCTGTCATACACGGTCAAAACATACAACATACTTGAACCAACATCCTGGGAAGACATAAAAAAACTGCCAAAATGTGAAGCCAATAAATGGAGAAAGGCAGCAGAAGAAGACCTGGACACTCACAGAACTCCCTCCTAAACACAAAACTATAGGAGGTAAGTGGACTTTCAAAGTAAAATCAGACGCAGAAGGGAATATCTTGGAACAATTCCATATGCAAGATGCAAAGGAAGTGAAAACTCCTATGGAACCAGGCTACCTAAAGAGCAACGAAGCAGAAAACTTGCTACCCAACAATGACATGTATCGCAGAGCAATCTGTAAGCTGCTATATGTTGCCACTGTGACAAGACCAAACATATCCGCAGCAGTGGGCATACTATGGAGGAAAGTCTCAGCTCCCTGTCTGCATGACTGGAACGTAGTAAAGAGTGATGCAGTACCTCAAAGGAACAATTCGGATGAAGTTACGGTTACCAGCAACATCGGATCCAAAACTGGTAGGATATGTGGATGCTGATTGGGCCGGGGACTGTACAGATCGCAAATCCACAAGTGGATTCATCTTCCAGGAACCATAACTTGGTCTAGTCTAAAGCAAGTAACTGTCACTCTATCTTCAACTTAAGCAGAGTACATTGCAGCAGCATATGCATGTCAAGAAGCGATATGAATTCATCAACTTTTTGTGGACATTGGATAGACATGTCAAAACCAATTCCCATTTTTGAAGACAACCAGGGATGTATAAAATATATGCAATCAGAAAGGGTCAATCCTAGCAACAAACACATTGCCATCAAGTATCACCTACTGAGGGACAATCAAGAGCAAGGTGTTATTGACATTCAATACTGCTCGTCAGGGGAGATGACTGCTGATACACTCACCAAGACTTTGTTGAAGGAACATTACAGTTATTTCCAGAAGAAGCTGAATATAATTTGACAAAGCACATGCTGTTGAGAAGGGGTGTTGGACGAGCAACGGTAATGCTAACTTGTACTGCAAACTGTATGTATGCATTATACCTATCTATGCTGCAGTTGGCACTGTAGTATTATAGTGTATAGTTGATGTGTATCTATGATATGATGTAATGGGAGGAAATACTGTTTTCCTCTGTGTGCACTTGTATCCTCCTTGTTGCTGTGTTTCTGTTCCATGATAAAGTCATGCTGTAAGATGTGTTCTGACATTCTCCATGAAAGTAAAGCGTGTTCTCGTCAACCAAGAAGCGTCTAGTATTTAATTGCAATACTCTGCACAATATAAGTAAGATAAAGCCCCTTACATTGCTGGCCAGCGTGGGAAATAAAAAATAAAAAACCCATCATTGGTGTCACTGAGAGTTTTTACGAGTTCAATTGTTGGTGTGAATCTGAGTAAAATAAGCTGTTGTTGGTTTCAGTGTGAGTAAAAAAGGCCCATCTATAATATTAATGGGAGTAAATTAAGGCTCTTTATTGGTGTTAGTGACAGTAATAATAAATGCCATCCTTGCATTGGCATTCAATGATTACTTACCTGTGCCAACACACTGATCCCATACCACTGCTCGGTTTCTCTTCTGTCAGACTAGAACTATGCTCGCAGTTTCCATCCCCAACCCAGCAGGGGGGTTTGCCAAGTGATTTCTGTTAAACTCATTTCAACATCAACAAAATTACAATTTTGCTTATTGAAAGGCTTTAGCCAAAGTTGCTGAAAAAATGTGTTTTTTTGTTATTTATTTAGAGGGTGTTTTTTGTGTTTTTAGGGTAGATTCATTTTTTTAATTTAGGGTTCTTTGCATTTGTGTTTTTTTTTTCTTTTTTTCAGGAATTTGATCATAATTTTGAATTGTTGGTTTAAATGTCTTGTCTTTATGTTTGTTTTTTTCTTTGACAAAAATATTGAAATAAGGCTAGCAAGGGGATATTTTTGGGCACAAGAACAGATCTGGTGAAAGAAACTTTTAGGCCCCAATCACACTGGTGTACTGTGTTAGCTCACAAGCATTAAGGCGTTTGTTACCCCAGCACTTCATATTCCTGATATGTGGCAGCTGTGCGTTGTACTTGTATGAGAAAGTCTCCTGTTCTCTTTGTATTGTTTCCTTTCTGTGAAATCCCTGGTGTTCCTGCCAGTCCTTCTGCTTTCCTAGTAAAAACTGACCACGCTAGGCAGGAGAACACACCATGGTCAGTTCTCTAGCTATGCTGGAACTCTGTGTGCTCTTCTCCAATGATCAGACTTGTCCTGACACACCCCGCTACACAGCCATTCACTGAAAAGCTCAGTGTGCTGTTGCTTCTCCTCCCCCAGCTCTCATGCACCTGAGAACAGAGGGAATGTGATCACAAAAAAGTGAAAAAAGGTATTTATATATATATATTTTTTTATATATCTATACAAAAATGTTTTTCCTTTCATTTTTATTTTAAACTGAATGGGTTGTTTTACAAAGCGATCGTTTACAATCACTTTAATTACTTGCCGACGGCTGATCAGCAAATGATGGCGACAAAGTGGCTCTGTAACGCGAATCGCCGTCATACGACGGCGGCCGCGAGGTCAAGCCTAGTGAGCGTGCGCACGCCGCCGGAGGCGCGCCCACACGCTCACTGTGTTCGGGGAGGGCCAGGGAGCGGGTGCGGCGGCTTCGATTGCCGCCGGCCACCCGCGATGCCCCCCCCCCGGAGTGAAAGAACGGAGGTCCATGTAAGTAAACACGGACCTCCGTTGTGTGAAGGGGGAAGGGCTGTGATCACAGCCTTCCTGTACATGGAGGCTGTGACCACTTCCCTTCTCCTGTTAGGGCAGTCCCCCCACAGTTAGAACACGCCCAGGGAACATTGTTAACCCTTAGAGCGCCCCCTGCAGGTTAACCCCTTCACTGCCAATGGCATTTACACAGTAATCAGTGCATTTTTATAGCAAAATGGTCCGACATGTTCGCTGAAATATCGCAGTACCGCTAAAAATCGCAGATTGCCACCATTATTAGTAAAAAATAAAAAAAATAAAAACCCCAAAAATGAATTCTCATCCCCCGTAAACGCGACCACTTTTGCGCAAACCAATCAATAAACGCCGATTGCAATTTTTTTTTATCACAAATATGAGGAAGAATATAAATCGGCCAAAAACTGTGAAAAAAAATAAAAAAGTGTCAAAAACCGGCTAAATATAAGAAGGAGTATAAACACTATTTTTTTTTAACGTTAGCCGCAAATAACTAACCAAACGCGTTTTCACCAGCGCAAATGCCCCCTACTCTTAAGTAAAAACCCCAAAAATAAAAAAAATAAAAAATGATTATTACCACCGTTAGACGCTAAAAATCGCCATGACGCTATAAAGTCGCTTGTACAGCCTGGTAAAACGATATTTTTACGTGACTAATGACACATTTACGGTAACCGTCACTTCCCCAATTGGACGTCCCCCGCGAG
>BLSH010158756.1:1118934-1164066 GCA_018402905.1 Glandirana rugosa | reverse complement strand
GCGTAAAACCCTGTGAGATCATGAAAAAAGGTTGGTTTCTTTGGGGGTTCAAGGACATTTGGGACAACTCTATTGTGCAAGGAAGGTGCGCTTCTATAGATTACTTTGGCTTTTGTGGGGAGTAAAGGGCCAAGTACACAGTCATTTCAATGTTCAATGGCGCTAGATAATGTTCTGGACCTGTCTATGCTGGATTGAGAAAGATGTGAAGAAGGACCATTTAAAGCCATCCTCCTTATCAACTTTAGGTTTACCCTTTAGTAGTGAAGACCTGTCCACTTCCAAGGCTCTCTGTTGATAGTGTCATCCTCATATCCTTTTTCTAAGAATCTTTTACAGAGTGTCTCAGCTTGAATTTTGAAGTCATGAGTTGTTGAACAACTCCTTAGACGCAGGAATTGACTCCGATGCACCGACTTAAGCCACAATTGGCAGCTGTCCATGGGGATGTACCCGTTTCTGTCGGTAGGTTTGAAGTACGTCCAAGTAGTTAATGATTGGTTTTCAACAGAGATTTCCAAATCAAAAAAGTGAATGGAGAGTTTGCAGGACTCATAAGAGAGAGAAATGCCTTTGTTGTCCTCCTTAAGGTCAGCAAAAAACTGGGCCAGTTCATCCATGGTGCCATTCCATATGAGGAGGACATCCTCAATATATCTGGGCCACAGGGCTAACTGGGGCCTTCTGGGGATATGATATATATGACGTCCTCCTCCCACTTGGCCATGAATAAATTAGCCAGACTATGGGCAAATTTTACACCCATTGCTACACATTTCTCCTGTTTTTAAAATTTGTTGCCGAACCACAAGTAGTTATGGGTCGCTGCAAAAAGCAGCAACTTCATGATATATTTCCTCTGTTGTTTGGGGATGGAAGTCTCCTGGGACAAAAAACATTCAACAGCCTCTAAACCTTTTGTTAGTGGGATGTGTGAATAGAGGGATGCCACGTGGCAAAAATGCTATTTCCCTAGGCTTGCGTCCCTTCCAATAGTTTGATGACATCCTTGGTGTCTTGTAAGAATGATGGCATCTTCCTTACAAGGAGCTGTAAAAAATGATCCACATAACGTCCCACGCGAAAAGTAATGGACGTTATGTGGATCATTTTTTACAGCCCCTTGTAAGGAAGATGTCCTCATTCTTACAAGACACCAAGGATGTCATCAAACTATTGGAAGCGATGCAAGTCCAGGAAAATAGCATACTTGCCACGGCAGACTATATACATGCATCCCACTAACAAAAGGTTTAGAGGCTGTTGAATATTTTTTGTCCCAGGAGACTTCTATCCCTAGACAACAGAGGAAATATATCATGCATGGAGTTGCTGCTTTTTGCAGCAACCCATTACTACTTTTGGTTTGGCAACAACTTTTAAAAACAGGAGAAGGGTGTAGCAATGGGGGCAAATTTTGTAAGGACAGGAAGATGATTCAATTCCAATCAACTGTCTCCAAACATATTTACTCCATTAAACACCTGTGAGACTAAAACGTGGTGTATCTGCTCACTTGCCTTTGTGGGAAGCAGTATGTGGGGAGAACTATCAAAACATTTTCCATAGGAGTGAATGAACATATCACTAACATCTTTTTTTTTATTATTTAAAATTCTTTTTTTATTGCTATTATTTGTTGTTACATCACAACAATATTACAAAAAAAAAAAAAAGGATCACGCTCCTACACTCAAGGGGCAGTGGCCAACAATTATACACTTAACACAACTAAATTGAAAAGAGGGGGAGGGGGAGGGAGGGAAGAGAGGGAAAGCAGCACATATCACCCCAAAACAACCCAGGATATCAGGTCCAAGTAGCCTGCCTCGTATACTCAGGCTATTTTTCAGGATCAGTATATGACAATCATCATGTCCATGGCACTATCATAACATTTCAAGCAAACAGGGGACTCCTATTCCACCTAACTATTACATATGCAAACCCAAATCCATGTGCTACATACTGGAGAACCATCAGTCTTGGTAGCCACAAGAGGACAGGCCATCCAACCTCCCCAAACATTATCAAATTTCCGAGCAGCTATCACTAACATGTTAAAAGGAAAAACAAACCACAGTGTCCCCAAACACTACCTGAGGTTCCACAACAAAAATCCAATGGACACCAAGTTCTGCATTATCGACAAATACACTCCACCATGGAGGGGAGGTGATGCAAGATGTGGGGTGTCACAACGTGAAGTGTTTTGGATATTTGAATTGAAAAGCTTTTTCCCATATGGTTTGAATGTCGAATGGGACATCAACTCCTTTATCAACAAAGCCTAATGCTCCCCTAACCCTCCCCCAAATGGCCTATAGCTTCTCTATTAGGTACATATAACTTTCACCAACGGTGTTGAACACTACACATCTCAATTACCCCTTAGTTTAACATTTAGACATCAATTCTATTGCAATTTTCAATGTTATTGTTTCCATACAGGGTATTCCAAGTTGGGCTCTCTATACCCTCCACCCTACTCTTTAATAACTGAAAATAATTTAATAACAATCTTACTTTGGTACTAGATGTTATAATAATAATTTTATACGTTTTCATAGGGGTTATATAATGATTAGGTGTCTTCACATTGACTATGTATTATTTCCTCATTTTTGCTCTCCAGCCCTTTAATAACAACAAGACCTCTTTCACACTGAGGCGCGTTACAGGCACTATTTAGCTAAAAATAGCGCCTGTAAAGCGCCTCAAAAATCTATACCAATCCACCCCAATGTGAAGGCCGAGTGCTTTCATCCTGGGGCGGTGCGCTTGCAGGACATTTCAAAAAGTCCTGCAAGCAGCATCTTTGGGGCGGTGTGGTGATCGGTGATACACCACTCCTCCACCGCCCTGCCCAATGAAAACAATGGGCAGCGCTTCCAAAGCGACTGAACACCGCTGTACACTGCCTTGGAAGCACGGCGCGCCGGCACTTTTAACCCTTTAACCCCTTGCAGGGGGTAAAAGCGCTGCACTCCTGCCATAGCGCCGCCATAACAGCGGTAAATCGCCGCTGAAACTAGCGGTGATTTACCGCTACCGCCAGAGTGTGAAAGTAGCCTAAGAGCTTTGACACACAGACATATATGTTGTGTGCATAAAAGATTAGGGGTATGTTAGTTAATATATTTGCCCTGGGGCCCACCATGTTACAGCGAGGGTTTTTTTAATATTAACATCAATCACGTACTGCATTTGATAAGCTGGGACTGGTATATTTTAATGATACATTTTTATGATATAATTTTAAGATATATTTTTATGTCATATCTGACATTTTTCATGTCAGGACCACCCCCATTATTTTCAATAAAAAAAAAAGTTTACAAGCTTCTTTTTGTCAGGATACATGCTTTGCAGTTTTTTTTCCCTCTATGGGCGTTTCAAACATGTCATCCCGATATCAATTCGATGCACACCCGTGTATCGTGTGTGTATTGATTGATTGACCTATAGTGAACCCGCCTGTGGTTGGATGGGAGCATCACGCTCCATTCTATGCATACAGTTCCTTACAACGCAACTGAAAGTGAGGCTTGGTCACCTCACGGATCCAGTCGGAGGCATGGTGTGCTTGTTGGTACCCACTTCCCTCCGCTCACCACGCCCCCACTAAAATCGAGGCTTGAACCGCATAATATACACAGGAAGCGTGGCGTGGAACGCAGGCCGCGCCGCCATCTTGTTGAAGGCGGAAGTAATTGCATCCACAACACGGGATTGTGTTTTAGAAATACTTAATATATAAATGCGGTGGTTTTGGGGGGTCGGTAACCCCCAGATGACGTCTTAGAGGAGGAAACTTGTCGGGTGTGTTGCCGGCCCCAGGCCTTTGTGCTTCCCTCTGTGCCGGCTGTTTGTACTTTTTGAGCTTGTTATACTTTGGAACATGTAAGTGCACTACTTTCAATAAACTTGTTTTTAAAAGGTTTTGTGCTATGTGAGGCTTATTATTACATGTTCTGTATACGCCCCTGGAAAGCATATCCTGGAAGAGGTCTTATCCATCTGGTACAGTTCTACCATCTACCATGAAACCTCGGATTGGCGTTCGGTCTCACGGTTTCTCCCTTTGGATGACTGAAACAAGGAAGTGTCTCCTGCCCCTAGATTGGGATAATATATTCAGGCTTGAATATATTGGCTTTCTGGTAAGCACAATATACTTATGGTGGAGGATTACACTTGAATGGGTCTGACAGATTTGAATACGTTAGAATCTGCTTGAACTTTCCAGCACATCTCTTCATTATTTTTGCACTAATTGCACATTGTTTTGCACCTATTTGCAACATCTAAAACTATGAACTCATTTACACTTATGGATTCTTTTTGAATAATATTATGAATATTTCACTGATTATTTTACTATGTATCAACTAGCCATGGCAATATGTTATGTATTTACAGTTTGATTACCATCCTTGTACTATTTACATTCGGTACAGTGGGATTACAATCCTTTCGCCCAATCTAACATCAGTGAATACCTACCTGGATGAGCGCTACACATTTGCTATTTAATTACCATAAATATATATTACTTTCACTGTATCACTGCTCTATGTTTTTCTACACTCCTACACGCAGAGATGATTAGGGTTTCATCCCACCTACAGTTTGCGCATTTTGTTGGTTCTTACTGATAATATTATTTCAATTCAACAACATGTTGATTGAGATCTATGCTGTTAAGTCATCAAAGCCATAAAAGTCATAAATTGTTTTATGATCTTTATGTGAGAACTTTTATATGCCGTACAGAAGTGACAGGTGTTGCAGACACACAGCTTGGTGAAGACAGGTAGAGCAAACAGTTCTTACAATACACGTGCTGACAGTCATCAGCAGATGGTTATATTGGTAAAACAACTGACAGGAAAAAGTGTGATTTGTACTTGGTAGAAGCAGACTCACAAAGAGAAATGTTGGGGGTCCTGAGACTCGTGTTACATTTTAAATCCGAGCTCCAGGAATTATACAAACTCCCCCCTTGCTGTGACCCCCCCGCCGCAATGCAAACATTGAGTGGCGGTTCACACTTACGCAAATTCTATGTGGATCAGATGCGATCTGAAAAGCATAAACTCACATGTCATGTAAAAAAGCTTTATTTCCAATGAAGGCTGTTCTCATATATGCGGTGCGAATTTGGTCTGTTTCAAAAAAGGGTCCTGTGCGTGTTTAGTGTGGTGTGGTGCGAATTTCAGCTCCATAGACTTCTATGGGACCAGGTTGAAATTGTAGTCCATTGTTCACATCACTGCAACATTTCTTTTTGCCTAGATTTGATAGAAAATAAAATTGCAGATGTGACCACTCCCCTCACAAATTCGCACATGACAAGCGTAAATCACAATGCGTATTTGCACCATGTACCACTTTAACTTCGCACCGAATTTGCAGTGCATAAGTGTGAACCGGCACTAAATGCTTGTTTATTCTAGGAGTGCAGTAAGGTGTAATACTTACTTTATTGCTGTCCATGCGACCAGTGGGTTGAACAAATAAAAAAAAACCTGGCAGATTCCCACATCCATACATCTGATATTTGATGCAGAGATATCTCCTGCTAAGCTTTTGTATTCTAACAGGGGGAACGCGCCCCACCAGAATACACTGATCAGTGCTGCAGGCATTAGCTACAAGCAAGGTCGGTACAAGGCAGGGTACAGGAGGGGGCAGTACAATCTTCAGAAGGAGGAGGAGGCACAGATGAAATGCCGGCAGTGGGCTTGACAACTGTGTGTCACTATACACACTAGCCGGCGCTGCTGTAACTGTCTGTATGTGCGAGTGTGCTCCTGAACCCAGCACAACAAGCCTTTCACCTCTTTCTCTAGCCCCCCTCCACCTGTCATCCTGCTCTAGCCCCCCTCCACCTGTCCTCCTTCTCCAGCCCCCCTCCGCCTGTTCTCCAGCCACTGTGTCTTCCTCCTCCGCCCCCACTCCTCCCCAGCAGCCAGCTTCCCTCCTCTCCTCTCCCGCTGGCTGCGAGGGTTGGAGAGCGGAGGAAGGGGCTGGTAAATATGTCATTTACCGGCCCCTTCCTTGTCTGAATGGGACATAGAGAGCGTTTGTTCCAGATCGCTCCTATGTCCTGCAATAACTGAGCAGAGTAACCCGTGTGTTTAGCCGCTGTCTCCTATTCATTCATATTCAGTGCTGAGAAAGGGAGTGGAGAATCTCTATACTCACTCCCTCTCCCTGTCTCAAAGAAGAGATGTCAGGGATCTTTTTAGACCCCTAGTATCTCACCAAAGCTTCCCAACAGGGCTGAAAAAAAATCAATAAATATTAAAAAATTAATTTGTAAAAAAAATTATAAAAAATGAAGTTGTAAAAAATATATAGAATAAAAAACTACTGACACCACTCCCCCCTGTCCTACCAACACTGTACACAGCCCCCACCCAAAAAAGCATTGTGAAAAAAATTAAATTGTAAAAAAAATCAATATGTAAAAATAAAAAACTACTGACACTGTCCACTGCTCTACTGACACCGTCCACTGCCACATACCCCCTTCCCCAAAAGCACTGTGAAAAAAATATTTTAAAGATTATTTTAAAAAATAATAAACAACAAAATCATAAAAAATAATAGATAAAATAATAAAAACAAAAAAACACTGACACCGTCCACTGCTCTCCTGACACTGTCCACTACCCACCCCCCAATCATTGTGGAAAAATAAAAAAGACAAAATAAATTGTAAAAATAATTAAAAAAATAAAATAATGAAAAAAAAAATCCACTGCCCTACTGACACCATCCATTGGTCCCCAAAAAGAATTTTGAAAAAATGAAAAAAATGAAATTGTAAAAAAATAATAATAAAAAAATATAATAAAAAAAAGAACTACTGACGCCGTCCACTGCCCTACTGACACCATCCTGCACATACTACCCACTGCTGTACACTCCTCACATGCACATTATACCCACCTACATACACTCCACACTAATCTCCTGGACATACTACCCACCTACATACACTCCGTAATCCTCTCCTGCACGTACTACCCACCGCCGTACACTCCACACTGAACATTCCCTATTTAACATTACTGCATTCTGCACTACTACTTATACATGTAAGTCATCTCAGACTCTATTAAGCTACAGCCCCTTTAAGCCACACCCAATATGTAGCCTAATTTAAGCCACGCCCATATTTCATTGGGGGGTGCAGTTTGCCATCTTGGGCACGGAATGACCTCGTCCCGGCATTTGCTATAAATACTGATCATATTCTGATTTTGCAGCATGACTGTTTAACAGAAGCCAGGCTCTTATGGGTGGCTTGCGTGCTCCTATGGGCGGCGGGCAGCTGGTGGCTTGCAGGCTCCTATGGGCGGAGGGCAGTGGGTGGCTTGCGGGCTCCTATGGGCGGCGGGTTGCAGGCTCCTACGGCGACGGGCGGGTTTTCGGGCTCCAGTGTCCTCTCTGCATCTTCCACCATGTGGCTCCTCCCTCCTCCTACTAGGCGTCCAATAGGATCACCTGTCCTTTTAGCCAATCGGGTGATGGGTCTCAAGACCCACTTCCTGACTGATCGGAAGAAGGATCAGTGTAGCGATAGCGAATATTCATTCGCCATTGTCATACAACTGGGTGTGATCAGGACGCAGTGCTCTGCGCCCTGAGCCCACCCTGTTTTGAAGCCATTTAAAGCCTCAGGCTCTAATCATGTGCTTAAAAAAAGCACACCCCACCATTGGAATCCACAGTTCGGCGAGGGTGTACAGATCAGGGGACCGGATGCATGGATGGGGGGAAGCGCCCCTAATGGATTTGCCGCCACTGGTTAATGGTACACATGTTTGACTAATTCAATAGGAACGTGTATACTCAGGTAACAATTGCAAGCTTGTCTTCTCACATACAATGCTGGGAGCTTTGGGCAGAAGATAACAGCACTGAATTGAGGGCTAGAGTAAGTAATACATGTTTTCCCTGCACCCCTAGATAAAATTAGCATTTAATTCTTGCAGTGGAGGGGTCCCACTTCAAGGAGAGAGGTTATCTAATTTCTAAAGTTCAGCTGTAAAGAGAATCTGAACCCGGAAGCTGCTAAAAATAAAAAAGTAGGCAAACCACTATTGTCTGTTGCCGAGGAAGGGCCCCCCTGTCCACCAGGCCCTTCCATCGGTCCCAGGCCCTTTCCTCTGGTCTGGATTTGACTGCCATAGACTGCAATGATAAATCACAAAAGTTGCAAGCCATTCCCAAGGAAATTGCAAGCAAGTCGCAAGGAGGTCTGCAAGGAAGTTGCAAGGAAACCACAAGCATATCGCACGACTTTGGGGTTCCAGCAATGTGAACGGAGCCTTATGGTCCCGCAGCCATCTTGGGTCCCCTCCACGGTAGCTGAATGCCGGGGCCTAATTGCAAGTGCGACCTTGGTAGTTCCGCCACTAGTCTGTTGTCTCACTGCAACAGATTCTCCCCCATTACTGACTTACAATGTATTCTTCTGCACCGTGTACCTGTGTGGAGGTGACCATCTTGGTAAAGTCAGAGGTCTTTGAGCAGCATTGAGAGGCAGCTGTACTTGAGATCTCACGCTGCAGATGTACAGCTATGAGGCTGTAGGCGCAGGACTGCATGGACACCCTCACGTGCCAACAGGTATTCCACTCTGCTTTTTCTCAGGAGGAATTGCAGACAGAAGTACATTTTCTGGGGTACTGCTTGGGTGCAATTACCATATTTAGATGTTCACTATAAGCAATTATTCACTTTTTGAGTTACATAATATATACGGTAGATAACTAAGCCACCATAGGATGTGACCTGAAGGGGCCGCCATCGGGGGGGGGGGGGACAACTCATGCACATGTAAGGGGCCTGGGCCCCAACCAAGCAGTTAATAATAGGTGTGCAGTGCTTCAACAGGGAACGAGCAGTAGATCCAAAAGGTAGTCCCAAATCCACCTGGTGGGTGAGTTTTGGAGTGCCGACCTTCTGTACATACCAACCAAGCAGTTGTTGCTACTGGCCAGGGCCAGGACTAGAGTGGGCAGAAGTGGTACTTTCCAACAGCCGTCAGGCTTACAAGGAGGGAGGGGAGAATGCATGTGGCCTGCAGAACGAGCAGCGAAGACAATGCAGGATTTCTTACTCCGCTTCCTCCTGCTCCAGTACTAAGAGTCTTCCTCTATCCCCTCTGCAGCTCCTGTACAGCTCCCAACAGCTCACACTATCACTATCTCCATTGCGGGGGGAGGAAGGGGGGCCAGCCTCCGAAGGCAACTGGCTTCAGCCATTCTAGCTGTGGTTCTCCCTTTCAGGGCAGCCATCAGAAATTTTGGGACCCCTTATACAGCTTTAGGCCTGGGCCCCTCTGTCATGACCACCAACATATATACCACCAACAATATAGTGGTAGATAAGTGTCCAGGGGTCTTATATAGAGGTAAGTGGGTGTCATGGGGTCTTATATAGAGGTTGGTAAGTGATTGGTTAAAGGGCTGGGTGGATTCGGTGGGAGGGCCAGTGGGCGGGCCCTGAGGAATGTTGGTGGTCAGGACCCGGGTGCCCAAGCCTAAAGCTGTGTAAGGGGCCCCAACATTTCTAATGGCTGCCCTGGTGACCTGTATGGGCTTTTCACAAATCCATTACTTGACGGGACGCTAACAGAACTATGAACTCTTCAAAAGTTAAAAGAAAAGATTTTCTGTGGACATCATGACTAACTGAAAATGCATTAGTCTTATTTCACTAGAGTTGTATAATTTTGAAGTGCTTTAAAGTAAGCCTTGGTTACTGTAAAATCATTAAATGAGCAGCAGGTGGTAATAGCATCTAGAGATAGAGAGCACCAGGGGCTCTAAAACACAGGATAGTCTTTTATGTAAGTCTTGACCAGCTATTATGTCCCACATTATTGGTTCATAAGTATGATGGACAGCCACTATGACCTCCTGGCTGGAGGACCAGGCAACATAGCATAGCTGTTCAAAACTAGCATAGGAAAATGTAAGCTATAATAAAGGAATGTGAGCATGCAAGCAGCAACCTTGATGCATTGACACAAATGTTGCAGTATGTGGGTGGGGCCAGCTGATTGGTACTCAAAATAGACCAAAGAAGGTGGGCACACTTATTATTTGGATAAGTAGAAGTAACAAATAACACATGGAAGACTGCAGCAAGGGATCACTTCACTTTACAGTTCCAAACATAATGGCAACAGAGCCTTAATAACCCAGGCAACCCGGGTACAATAGACCTTAACTTTAACACAGTCTCTGCACTTGAGGGGACACTTTAATAGGCTTACCTTATCAGAACAGCACCTGATGAAGGGGGTGGCTGATAGGCAGAACACGGGTGCAGGTGCTCTTACAATAGTAAACTGATAGAAAGGTCCTTGTCCCAACTGTCTAGAGTTCCCGGATAGCAGATCAAGGTGTGGTATCTAAAGATGTGCACAACGGAAAAAATTGTTTAGTTTCATATTAGTTTGTGAAGGTAATAATTTTGTTTTGTCATATTCATTATGTTAATACTGTTCGTTTTGGGAATTTGTTTTGTATATTCGGCTTAGTATAATCATTATTTTCTAGTTTGAAAATTTAATTTATTTGAAATTCAAATTTCAGAAGATGGATATATTTCATCTATTTTATTCTAATCTATTCTATTCTATTCTGTTTTATTCTATTCTTGTCTATTCTATTTTTTCTATTTCTATTCTATTCTTAATTTCGGATTCCTTACTATTGTGATTCGGAATTTCGGATACATCCAAATCTCCAAATAATGAAAATTTTGTCTGAATTTTGTTTCATAACAAAATGAATCACATTCTGTGTATAGTGGTATACCTGTAGTATCCCTCCTGGGCCGGAACCTCTCCCTAGCTCTAAATACACTGTCCCTAGCAAGCAGGGGTTCCTGTCCCTACACTATCCACTTTGCAAATGCGCACCAATGACAGTGGGACAGTGCTAATTATTAGCACTGCCCTTACTAAAGATGGCTGTGGAGTTCAGCCAGGGCAGCAGCATCCAGTCAGACTGCTGCACTCCTGATGACACCTACGGAGGCTTCAGGGGAACAAAGCTCCTCTCAACCTCCCTTCTGCACAGCAGGCAGCTGAACAGCGCCACCTACAGCTGGAAGGATAAACTGCACCTGCCTACAATCTTGCCGCCGTAACCTCCGCAACATCTCCAGAATTTGACCCTTCCTGACTAACGACACCACAAAACAACTTATTCACTCCTTGTTTATTTCCCGCCTTGACTACTGCAACTCTCTCCTCATCGGCCTACCCTTACACAGGCTATCCCCCCTTCAGTCTATTATGAATGCTGCTGCTAGAGTCATACACCTCACTAGCCGATCCGTGACTGCTGCCCCTCTCTGCCAATCCCTTCACTGACTTCCCCTAACCCACTGTATAAAATTCAAAATACTAACCACAACAAACAAGGCCATCCACAGCATCGCCCCAGCTACATCACCAACCTCATCTGCAGATATCGCCCAAATTGTCCCCTCCACTCCTCCCAGGACCTCTCTAGCTTTCTTATTACCTCCTCCCATGCTCGCCTTCAGGACTTCTCCAAAGCCTCTCCCATCCTCTGGAACTCCCTGCCCCGGTATGTCCGATCAGTTCCTACCCTGTCCACCTTTAGGAGATCCCTGAAAACTCATTTATTCAGGGAAGCATACCCCACCTCCACCTAAGAACTGTACCTGAGCCACCCCCATCAACCCATGCATCCAGCTATTACCTTTTGTAGCCACGACCCCCCTCCCTTTAGAATGTAAGCTCTACAAGCAGGGCCCTCCTGTCCCTTCTGTATTGAACTGTATTGTAATTGTAATAGGGTAGAGCAGCTGCGTTTAGGAGCACAAAGATGTCAACAAAGTCCAGCAGCTATGCACAAATAATTGGAATATTATAAATGAAAGATTTAAAAGGTGCAGTGCTCAGATAGTCCAAAAAACTTTCAGAAGTGCGAATGCACTATTCCATGATGCCACCACCAGGGTGTTCCATATGAGGGAATGGCTCCAGCTATAGGTGCAAACTGTGTTCTTAAAACCGCCACCGTCACCCATACACACTGGTTCTTACCAGATAGACCGGACCCCTATCACAGAGGTCGGGTCAGCATATCACAAAAGGTTAGGTGCACAGATGATGTATCCGTCTGCTCCCCGTCACACAATCCCCCGTCAGATCACTCCGTAACAACCTGCATCCTGGTGTAATCACACATATGGCCTTCATCCCGTAGATATCAGAAACCACCACAAGGCACATCACTCGCTTCTCCAACCGTCAAATGAGTAGCACCTCATCTTTGCTGTATTGTAATTGTACTGCCCCCCCCCCCCTCTACATTGTAAAGTGCTGCATAAACTGTTGGAGCTATATAAATCACGTATTATTATTAGTATAATAATAATAATAATACAAATATATTAAGTTCAGTGTCACAGTTTGTCACCAGCAGTAGATGTAGGCTCTCACCAAAGAGCAAAGGTTGATGAGTATACAGTCTAAGGGGGAAAACTAGAATTTGGTTGGATGACAATGCCCAGGTTGCAGACCTTGGGACTGCTCCACTGGTGACAGAGAAAAAAATGCTGTACCAAATCATAAAGCGAATGTAGGAATTTCAGGCAGGAGGCAGTCAGCTGCAGTCAGAAACTATATGGAAGGTCAGGGTAGGCGTAACTAATTTGCCTACGTTTGTTACAGGTTCACTGTAACCCTAAACCTCAATATTTAAAGGAAACTTGTATTATAGGAAATATGTAGGCTACCATTGCTAACCTCCTAAGAGTTCCAGTCCCCCGCAGAAGGTCTGCTCCATCTTGCTGCTACTTCTGGTCCATGGGTTTAATAATGGGCAGCATCATTCACCCCACTTCCAGTTTCCACACGGCATCAAGGATCTTTCCCCTGGGGGTGCATCATTACACTTCTCTGTGTTTACAGTACTGTCATACTGAATGGCACTATTATTGATGGGAGGAGACTGCACATGACAGAAGAGAAGATTGTCGCAAAAGAGGTACGTATACTAAAAAAAGCTTTGAAAAATTACAGGGATGGTGGGATTATTGCTGGCGTTGTGTTTACTTTTACATTTATGCAGGTTTTGTTAGTGAAACGTTTCCAGTGCACATGGTTTTAGGGTTGAATTTATCCCATTCTGTCATAGTTCTCATTATAGGATGGACCAATGAAGCCAACGGAAGAGTTGAGAGAACTACCTTCTAATGGTACTGCATTAAAGTCACAGAGACTCTCTTCAAGTGGTTATAAAGTCAAAAGGTTTTTTACCCTAATGCATTCTATGCATTAAATTAAAAACCTTCCAGTTGCTGTTCCAACCTCACCCCTCTTTAAATGCTTACTTTAATCCTATATCGATCCAGCACTGTGCAGGTCTTCTCTCTCCTCTCACAGGCTCTCACAAGAATGGCTGAGAGCGGTGGGAGCCATTGGTAGTGCTGCTGTCACTTAAGTCACAGTCACACCACTTCCTGACTGGCTGATTGCTTATGCACTCAACACTAGTACTGTAGTAATTGACAATGGCAATATAGTCTCCTTCTATTAGCTCCACTGCATATTAGACATGTGTACTGCTTCTTTTCTATCCTGTCTTGTCCCCAGGTGTGAACCCTGTTTTGAGATATGCATGCACCCCGTGACTTCAGACCAGGCAAAGATATACAGTTGTACTCATACGTTTACATACCCTGGCAGAATTTATGATTTCTTGGCCATTTTTCAGAGAATATGAATGATAACACAAAAACATTTCTTTCACTCATGATTAGTGTTTGGCTGAAGCCATGTATTATCAATCAATGGTGTTTACTCTTTTTAAATCATAATTACAACAGAAACTACCCAAATGCCAAAATCAAAAGTTTACATAACCTGGTGATTTTGGCCTGATAACATGCACACAAGTTGACACAAAGGGGTTTGAATGGCTATAAAAGGTAACCATCCTCATCTGTGATCTGTTTGCTTGTAATTTGTGTGTGTGTATAATAGGTCAATTAGTTTCTGGATTCCTGACAGACCCTTGCCTCTTTCATCCAGTGCTGCACTGACATTTCTGGATTCTGAGTCATGGGGAAAGCAAAATAGTTGTCAAGGGATCTGCGGGAAAAGGTAGTTGAACTGTATAAAAGAGGAAAAGGATATAAAAAGGTATCCAAGGAATTGAGAATGCCAATCAGCAGTGTTCAAACTCTAATCAAGAAGTGGAAAATGAGGGGTTCTCTTGAAACCAAACCACGGTCAGGTAGACCAATTAAAATTTCAGCCACAACTGCCAGGAAAATTGTTCAGGATGCAAAGAAAAACCCACAAATAACTTCAGGACTCTTTGAAAACATGTGGTGTGGCGGTTTTAAGCTGTACAATAAGGAGGCACTTGAAGAAAGATGGGTTGCATGGTCGAGTCGCCAGAAGAAAGCCATTTCTACGCAAATACCACAAAGTGTCCTGCTTACAATGTGCCAAACAGCAAAGAGACAAGCCTCAAACCATCTGGCACAAAGTCATTTGGAGTGATGAGACCAAAATTGAGCTTTTTGGCCACAACCATAAATGCTTCATTTGGAGAAGAGTCAACAAGGCCTGTGAAACACGGAGGTGGATCGCTGATGTTTTGGGGATGTGTGAGCTACAAAGGAACAGGGAATTTGGTCAAAATTGATGGCAAGATGAATGCAGTATGTTATAACAAATAAAATTCTGGAGGAACATTTCCATTCATCATCCAGGAACCTGCGCATGGGACGTACTTGGACATTCCAACATGACAATGATGCAAAACATCATGAAAGTGAAGGTTCTGGAGTGGTCATCTCAGTCTCCTGACCTCAATATCATTGAGCCACTCTGCGGAGATCTCAAACGTGCAGTTCATGCAAGACAGCCCTAGCATTTCCAGGAACCGGAGGCTTTTTGCCAAGAGGAATGGGCAGCTTTACCATCTGAGAAGATAAAGAGCCTCATCCACAAATACCACAAAAGACGTCAAGTTGTCATTGATGTTAAAGGGGGCAATACATTGTATTAAGAACTGGGGTATGTAAACCTTTGATCAGGGTCATTTGAGTAGTTTCTGTTGTCCTTATGATTTAAAAAGAGTAAACACAGTTGATTGATAATAAATGGCTTCAGCCAAACACTAACCATGAGTGAAAGAAAAGTTTTTGTTTTATCATTCATATTCTCTGAAAAATGGCCAAGAAATCATAAATTCTGCCAGGGTATGTAAACTTATGAGCGCAACTGTATATATACAAAGTTCTTTACTAAAGTAATTTAAGTAAAACAAATGAAACATAGATGTTTCCAAAACACATTCCTGTCCCAAGTTCTTTTATGTGCCCCTTGGTGCCTCTGCCCTTTGAGGAAGTTTTACCTTAAATAGATGAGATGTCCTTTAGAGTCCATAGCTCAAAATCCTTACCCCTGGAACCCAGACTGGGTTCCCCCCAATAGGTGGTAAAGTGCAAATAACTAATAAATATGAAGTGTGGAAGCGCTACCAGAAAGAACAAGTATAAGCATATATAAACAATAAACAAACATGAATGTGCAAATAGATGCTCCCAAATAAGCCTTTAATTAGAGTTGCCACCTCATCCCTTTAAACCCGAACACATATTAATTACAAAGGTTCTGAAGCCGATTAAATTGGTAATTAAACTCACTTGGTGCCTTATCTGCATCGAATTAACCTCAGAACCTGTGTAATTCATATGTGTTCGGGTTTAAAGGGATGAGGTGGCAACCCTACCTGTAATAAAGATAAGGTGCTTAGTGCTAAATACATATAGTGCACAATAAATGTGAATAATTCATCTTCTCTGAAGTAACAGTTCTAAAAAGTCAAATGTGTGTGGGAAAAACAACAGTCCCTTTAAGACTGTGCCAATGATAAGTTAAAAGAACTATTATTGATCTTCTTTCTATGTGGCCTCTATGGTTTTCTTCCCACCGATGTGGAATCAAATCAAAGAGTGCAAGGTGTTCCCTTCACCAGGTGAATTGGCCGCTCACCTTAATTGCTGACCCCCTCTCGGGTCAATTCACGTTTAGGATGTATAATACTTTTCCTTCTCTGGATACGTAGACTTAATGAAAATCAACACTGAACTCCTTAAGGTGCTAATCGCACACAGGCTAGATGAAAGTGCTAACCGCACCAATGCTCTTAAAAAAAAATATTAATCTCACCAGATTAAATTAAAAGTGCTGACCGCACAGGTAGTGAGTAATAGTGCTGCTAATCGCATCAATAAGAAGTAAAGGATACTAACCGCACAAAATCCAGTTGATCTTTTCCTTCCCAAAGAGTATAGACAACTGCGGGAAACTTCACCACAAACACACTTTGTGCGGGAGACTTCAAAAGCCTCAGATAATTTTAAAAGAAGCTCCCAGGTAAGCATGAAAAAGAAAAAAACTTCATAGTGGAGTTTTACTCCAGACGAAGCCACGACGGCAGGTGGCGTAACATGTAGAGGCATAGCCTGGCGGTGGTATTCTGTATCTCAAACGTGAGATCATCTACCTGTTTTTATGCTGTTTACTTTTAAATAAAATGTGAGTAGTTTTTTAAAGGGGTGGCATGGTTCATTCATATATTTGCTGAACATATTGCATTATGAAGTTTTTTTATTTTTCATGCTTACCTGGGAGCTTCGTTTAAAATTATCTGAGGCTTTTGAAGTCTCCCGCACAAAGTGTGTTTGTGGCGAAGTTTCCCACACCAAGTTGTCTATACTCTTTGGGAAGGAAAAGATCAACTGGATTTTGTGCGGTTAGCACCCTTTACTTTTTATTGATGCAATTTGCACTATTACCTACTACTTGTGCGGTTAGCACTTTTAATTTAATCTGGTGAGATTAACATTTTTTCTTAAGAGCATTGGTGCGGTTAGCACTTTCATCTAGCCTGCGTGCGATTAGCACCTGGAGGAGTTCGGTGTTGAGGAGGAGTTCGGTGTTGATTTTCATTAAGTCTACGTATCCAGAGAAGGAAAAGTATTATACATCCTAAACGTGAATTGACCCGAGAGGGGGTCGCCAATTAAGGTGAGTGGCCAATTCACCTGGTGAAGGGAACACCTTTGCACTTTTTGATTTGATTCCACATCGGTAGGAAGAAAACCAGAGAAGCCACATAGAAAGAAAATCAATAATAGTTCTTTTAACCCATCATTGGCACAATCTTAAAGGGACTGTTGTTTTTCCCACACACATTTGACTTTTTAGAGCTGTTACTTCAGAGAAGATGAATTATTCACATTTATTGTGCACTATATGTATTTTGCACTAAGCACCTTATCTTTATTACAGGCTTATTTGGGAGCATCTATTTTCACATTCACGTTTGTTTATTGTTTATATATGCTTATACTTGTTCTTTCTGGTAGTGCTTCCACACTTCATATTTATTAGTATCTTCTTTGTGTGACACACATTCAGTGGAAGCAGCAACCAGGCTTTCTATCATCACAAAGCAACGCATAGCCACCTCTCCCTTGTTACAGGGCAAATAACGAATCACAATGCTTAGTAGCATGCTTATTCCTCAGATGGGGTAACAAAGAATTGAACCTCCAGCGATGTCCGTGAGAGGTGGTTTCCCTGAGGTTCCCCTGAGAGGGCAGTACTTCCTCAAAAAACCCAGGAAAACCTGCCAGCGGTGTACCTCTCAGGGAGTACCCCTTCAGTAGGGCAACTGAACCAAACAGTATAATGCACTTAAATTACACTACATGAGTTCAACCCACATATATCAACTTGGAAACAATTCAACAGTTTAACAAAACATAAAAACACTTTACATCCACCTTCTTACAAGCATAACATGTTTAATATTTTAATGGAAAAAAAAGAGTTTACAGTCACTTTAAATCCTCTTTTTAGGGCTTTACCTGACCATTTTTATTAAAACCAAGTTTAAGAAAAATCAGTGGATTTCCCTCGCAGGGGGTTTTCAGCATTTCTCTTCCATGCAAGGAAATATACATTCAGTAGCCTCCTGGATGACACTTGCAGCACTGCTTCTATGGCTCACAGTTCAGGTTCTGGTGTGTTTTCTCCAGATAGTCTTCTCATGCTCTGTGCATGTACCTGGCAACCCCTTGCTGTACTGGGTCACACCTGTCTTCTAAGTGGAGTCCTCTTGTCTCCTAGGCAGAGACCTCCTTTGCCCTTCTGGGTGGAGGGTGCACACATCTGCACAATCAGTGTGCTGTTTGTCTGCAAACCTTGGTCCCAGGATTGGAGACTTCACCCCTCCCAAGTCTCTACGGGGTCTCCGAATCCCAAATTGGGTTTACCAACCGCTGAGGTAACTGACAAACCAGTTTCTTCTGAATGAGGCATGCACCCTGTAGCCCATCAACCAGCCAGGATAAGAACCCTGATTGATACAAAACCCTTTTACCAAGGCTCAGCACAGTAGCAGATTATAGTCCAAAATGTTGCAACATTTGGATCAGTGCAATGGATTGCCTGCCAAGCATGAATGTGTGTAGTGAGCCATACAGTTCACTAAAACAGTTTTACCTGTCATTTGAAGGCCGTTTGTCAAGTGCCCCATATTACATTTACATATACATATTTACAGTATGAACTCATCCAAACTCTAACATTTTGATATCAGAGAAATATATTGTATATACAGTGTACATTGAGATAAATGTTTCACCAACAACCTCCATTTCTGTAGTCTTACCATTTACAACAGTTGTTTAGGAATTAAAATGTAACTAAGCTCACCTCCCCTGCTGCCTTACCAACCTTTCCAACACTCTGATCCTGCACATACCACCCACTGTCATACCCACTGCACTCCTCTCCTGCACATCAGGTACTGCCTACTGTCATAACCTCTACATTCTTCTTCTACACATACTGCTCCCGCCATACCCTTCACACTTCTCTCCTGCACATACTGCCTTCTGTTCTGTCATGCCATCCACACTGCTCTCCTGTCATGCTCTCCAAACCCACTGTCAAATACAGCACTCCTTTCCTGTCTCCTGCACATACTACTCACTGTCATACCCTCTGAACTCCTCTCCTGCACATACTACTCACTGTCATACCCTCTGAACTCCTCTCCTGCACATACTACTCACTATCATACCCTCTGAACTCCTCTTCTGCACATACTACTCACTGTCATACCCTCTGAACTCCTCTCCTGCACATACTACTCACTATCATACCCTTTGAACTCCTCATCTGCACATACTACTCACTGTCATACCCTATGAACTTCTCTCCTGCACATACTACTCACTGTCATACCCTCTGAACTCCTCTCCTGCACATACTACTCACTGTCATACCCTCTGAACTCCTCTCCTGCACATGCTACTCACTGTCATACCCTCTGAACTCCTCATCTGCACATACTACTCACTGTCATACCCTATGAACTTCTCTCCTGCACATACTACTCACTGTCATACCCTCTGAACTCCTCTCCTGCACATACTACTCACTGTCATACCCTCTGAACTCCTCATCTGCACATACTACTCACTGTCATACCCTATGGACTTCTCTCCTGCACATACTACTCACTGTCATACCATCTGAACTCCTCTCCTGCACATGCAACCCACTTTCATACTCTCAGCACCTTTCTTCTGCACATACAACCCACTGTCATACCCTCTGCACTCTTCTCCTGTACATACTACCCACTGTCATAATTACTGCACTCCTCTCCTATACATACCTCCTCCTGTCTCACCCTCCGCACTCCTCTCCTGTATATTCTGAACCCTATCATACCCCTCCGCACTCCTCTCTAGCACATACTGCCACTGTCATACCCACACTGCAATCTTTCACAACTTACCAGCTTTTTCACACCAGTTGCGTTGGTGCTATGCAGACAGCTATTTACAGCACAGCCCCAATGCAGCACTGTGGCTAAGTGGTTAGCATTCCACTTAGCAGCACTAGGGTCACCAATTAAAATCCCAACCATGACACTACCTTCCTGGAGTTTGCATGTTCTCCTTGTGCCTGCGTGGATTTCCTCTGGGTATTCTGGTTTCCTCCCATACTCTAAAGATGCGTTGGTAGGTTAATTGGGTTCCTGTCTAAATTGGCCCTTGTGTATGAATGTGAGTTAGGGATCTTAGATTGTAAGCTCTTTGAGGGCAGGGACACATGTGAATGTACAATATATATTTAAAGCGCTGTGTATATCAACATCACTAGATAAGTGCCTGTAATAAATAAATAAGGCAAATGCTTTGTTTCCACTGGTATCAGTTCATAGTACAAATTTCTGATTTTAAAAAAGTGAACAATGCAAAGCGCCATGATCAGCACTTTTGCACTTTGTCTCCCAGTGCACACCAATGGCCATGTATTCAGTGTGGCTTACTGGTGTGAATGGGCCCTTAAACAATTCTTCAGTGTTATCTGTAATATGCCAGATCTTGCCCATTCTGGGACTGGCACGCTATTGCTAGTAGAGTATAAAAGGTAAAGCACAGGCTTGCCTTTAAATACCCAGAAAAACATTTGTAACCGTTGCGAGTACTGAGAGCAAAACGCACCATCAAAGGAGATATTTTATTTCATAATCCCCAGTAAAATGTTTCACTTAGTTCTGCATCAGTCTCCTTTATGTGACATGCAGGCTGAACACTAAACCATCATCCAGTTCTGGTTCCCAACCAGTGATAGTGTGCACAGCTGAGAGAGCAGCAGTCCCCGCATGGAGAGAGATAAGGTGAAAGGTGTTACTAACATCTGAAATGACAGATACATACTTTGTCTCCGCAGCTAGCTTAATAAAAAGTAAGAGTTGACTAAGTAAAATGCAGAAATACCCCCAGGGAATTTACATTCAGGTGTCCAAAGAAATTAAACGTTAATTCCAGTATAAGCAGATTTTGTCTAAATATAAGAGGCATGTGTAGTCTTATGCAGTCTTATATAATCAATTAAATAATCCAGTTTGAAACGTTGCCTCTGTGCAGGAGTTTCCTCTAATGAAGACCAATCAGTACTGCTCTCTTTTCTGTGCAGGGTGAATGGTCTTGTATCCGCCCCCTCCTTTAGTTTTCTGCAAGCAGCCAGTAGTGGGTGGGCCGCAGGATTCCTTCCCCAGCCCTGCTCTCAGCACAGTGATTATGTCACTGCTACTTTCAGGCCTAGTTCGCACTGATGCGACAATCGCTCCGAAGTCAGAAGTCAGACCCCAGTTGGACCCCATTCTGTGCAATGGAAATGTTCTAATTGGTGCAACCAACTTAGAAAAAGATTCCTGCACTTCTAGGTCCGACTTTGGTACAACTTCCATTTTTTGCGCTATAAACAAACAAAAAGCGAAAACTTTGAAAAAGAAAAATGTTTTTTTACTTTTGCTACAATAGATATCCAAAAAAAATTATAAAAAAACAATTATTCATCAGTTTAGGCCGTTATGTATTCTTCTACTTATTTTTGGTAAAAAAACCCACAAAAGGTGTATATTGATTGGGTTGCGCAAAAGTTATCGTGTCTACAAGCTATGGGAATAGATTTATGGCATTTTTTTATTTTTATTTTATTCACTAGTAATGGCGGCGATCTGCGACTTTTATCAGGACTGCGACATTGCGGACACTTTTGACACTTTTTTGGGACCAGCGACATTTATACAGCGACCAGAGATTTAAATAGCCACTGATTACTGTATAAATGTCACTGGCAGGGAAGGGGTTAAACTCTAGGGGGCGATCAAAGGGTTAACTGTGTTCCCTCAGCGTGTTCTTACTGTGTGGGGGCTGGGCTGGCAGGGACATGACAGATTTGACTGTTCCCGATGAATGTAACTTGTTTACATTGGCAGATCTCCGTTCTGCCTCTGTAGAAGATGATCACGGATCGCCAGCGGACATCGAGTCCACCCGACCCACGGCCACGCTCCCGCGGCATGCAGCGGGCGCCTGCTATCTCCTGTGCAGGGTCTGCCGTACAGCTTCAGTGATTTGCACAGGAGAGCCGACGGTGACTGGTGGGCAAGTGCTTAAAGAAGTCGCATGCAAGTCATGTCGAAGTCGCGCTGGGGTCCGACTTCAAAGTCGCATGGAAGTCACGTGAGTCTGGAGTCGGGGGGCAAGGTAAAAACATTTGGTGCACACAAAGTAGATTTACATAATTTTGTGGCTATTGAGGAATATCTTTAAAGTGTAACTATAGGCATTTTTTTTCCATTTTGGATAGAGTAATGGAGGGTTATAACCCCTGACAGTCTTTTGGAGTTTTTTTGCCATTTGTGTCTCATTGCACAGTTTTCCCTTCACTGTCCCATAGCCAAAACAGGAACTAGTATCCCCAATTGAAGATTTCCTCTTTACCTGTTCTGATGTCAATCCAGTATTTGGGATTTTCTTTTATTTTCTTAAATTTTAAATGCCCTGACTGCTAAATTATTCTTCATATTTTTCAAACTTATAAATATTTTCACACAAGATTTGCATTACTTTTACCCAAAATTCACATGGTTTTACTATTGGATCAATTCAGAGAAATATGTTAATCTTTAGTGAAAAACTTTATAAATAGACTATAGGCAAAACTTTGTTCTATTTCTGTATAGAATGGGGAAGGATTGGAACATCTCTCAGTTTTTTAATGCTGTCTGTGTCCCCTCTGGGAAAATTTCTTCTAAGGCCGGGTTCACATATGTGCGAATTGGATGCGGTTTTCATGGCATCCAATTCGCATGACATGCGAGTGTGACCGACTCTCAATGGAGCCGGCTGGCATATATCCGGGGCAGCCATGGTGCAGTTCCCAAAAGGGTCCTGTGCATTATTGAGTCCGGTTCAGGGGTAAATTCAGGTGAAAATTTGGACCCGAATCACATCTGAACCAGTGAACAGAACCGCATCGGACCCCAGGCCACACATATGTACAATATCTCAAAAAAGTAAGTACACCCCTCACATTTTTGTAAATATTTTATTATATCTTTTCATGTGACAACACTGAAGAAATGACACTTTGCTACAATGTAAAGTAGTGAGTGACCCTCAAAATAACTCAACACACAGCCATTAATATCTAAACCACTGGCAACAAAAGTGAGTACACCCCTAAGTGGAAATGTCCAAATTGGGCCCAATTAGCCATTTTCCCTCCCTGGTGTCATGCGACTTGTTAGTGTTACAAGGTTTCAGGTGTGAATGGGGAGCAGGTGTGTTCAATTTGGTATTATCGCTCTCACTCTCTCATACTGATCAGTGGAAGTTCAACATGGCACCTCATGGCCAAGAACTCTCTGAGGATCTGAAAAAAAGAATTGTTGCTCTACATAAAGATGGCCTAGGCTATAAGAAGATTGACAAGACCCTGAAACTGAGCTGCAGCCTGGTGGCCAAGATCATACAGTTGTTTAACAGGACAGGTTCCACTTGCCATGGTCGACCAAAGAAGTTGAGTGCACGTGCTCAGCGTCATATCCAAAAGTTGTCTTTGGGAAATAGACGTATGAGTGCTGCCAGCCTTGCTGCAGAGGTTGAAGGGGTGGGAGGTCAACCTGTCAGTGCTCAGACCATACGCCGCACACTGCATCAAATTGGTCTGCATGGCTGTCGTCCCAGAAGTAAGCCTCTTCTAAAGATGATGCACAAGAAAGCCCGCAAACTGTTTGCTGAAGACAAGCAGACTAAGGACATGGATTACTGGAACCATGTCCTGTGGTCTGATGAGACCGAGCACGTATTCCGTTCAGATGGTGTCAAGCGTGTGTGGAGGCAACCAGGTGAGGAGTACAAAGACAAGTGTGTCTTGCCTACAGTCAAGCATGGTGGTGGGAGTGTCATGGTCTGGGGCTGCATAAATGCTGCCGACACTGGGGAGCTACAGTTCATTGAGAGAACAATGAAAACCAACATGTACTGTGACATACTGAAGCAGAGCATGATCCCCTCCCTTTGGAGACTGGGCCGCAGGGTAGTATTCTCACATGATAATGACCCAAAACACACCTCCAAGACGACCACTGCCTTGCTAAAGAGGCTGGAGGTAAAGGTGATGGACTGGCCAAGCATGTCTCCAGACCTAAACCCTATTGAGCATCTGTGGGGTATCCTCAAATGGAAGGTGGAGGATCGCAAGGTCTCTAACATCCACCAGCTCTGTGATGTCATCATGGAGGAGTGGAGGAGGACTCCAGTGGCAACCTGTGAAGCTCTGGTGAGTTCCATGTCCAAGAGGGTTAAGGCAGTGCTGGAAAATAATGGTGGCCACACAAAATATTGACACTTTGGGCTCAAAGTTAGAGGACATATTCCCAAAAGGTCACGTGAACAGTTACCATCAGAACACGTGTCTCCTTTGGAATGTTGCCTCTCTACACTTGTAGACAACTGTAACCTTTTAGAGCACAGTTCATATTTTATACTAACTGCTGAATCTCCCTCACAAAGACACATCAACAATAAGTAATAAACTTGGCAGGGCTTTGCAGCCAAAAATTACAAGATAAAAATAAATACTCCATCAAAAGTAATAACGTCTGACTGTAATATTCACCTTCAATCCTGAAATTTCCCCCCACAGTAGTTTCTTGCCGCAGCTAGTTGTCCTCAGTCTGACATCCAACATCATTCAATCAGTGGCGGCTGGTGTTTTTTTAAGGCAAACAACCACCCCACCTGGCACTTACCCTATCTAGGTGGCGTCTGGGTTGTGAGATCCTACAGGCGGGTTGTGGGCTCCTACGGGCAGCGTGCGGGTTGCAGGCAGTGGCTCATGTGTCCTCTCCTCCTTGGCTTCAGCGGCGGGCAGCCGGTGGGTTGCGGGCAGTGGTTCCTGTGTCCTCTCCTCCTCGGCGGCGGGCAACGCGGCTCCTGTATCCTCTCCTCCTCAGCTTCTGTGACGGGCAGCGGGCGGGTTGCAGGCAGCGGTTCCTGTGTCCTCTCTTCCTCAGCTTCGGTGGCGGGCAACGCGGCTCCTGTGTCCTCTCCTTCTCGGCTTCAGTGGCGGGCAGCGGGGTGGGTTGCAGGCAGTGGCTCCTGTGTCCTCTCCTCCTCGGCTGCGGCTCCCCTCCTCCTCCTAGGCGTCCAAAAGCATCGACTGTCCTTTCAGCCAATCGGGTGGCGGGAGGAGGATCAGTGTGGCAATAGCGAATATTCATTCGCTAGTGTCACACAACTAAGTGGGCTCAGGGCGTGAGCCTACCCTTTTTTGAAGGGCTCTAATCACATGCTGCAAAAAAACACACTCCACCATTGGAATCCATGCGTCCAGCGCCTAGTATGTACATCAGGGGGCCAGATGCATGGATGGGGGGCGACGCCCATCCACCCTAATATATGGGCCGCCGCTGCATTCAATTAACCCAGGTTGCCAGGGAACTGCCCCAGCCTGTAACTGAATATTGAATGGAGATGCAACACAGTAATTATTTTATCTTTCTGTCATTCTGCTTTCTCCTCCTATCACCATTCTTCTCCTCAGCACATGAACTGATTGGCTCCTTATACCGCTTCTTCCTCTCACACTGCTGTACACAGGCTGCAATAGGCCCAAACAAGGAAAGATACCGATGCTCCAGGTGAGCTGAATCAAAGATCCGGAAGATCAGGTGCCGGTCGCGGCAATAGGCCCATACCAAGTCACATTCAGGTACTTACACTGCTTGATTTGAAAAAAATACATTTAAAGTGGTAGTGAACTCTGTTTCAAAAAGATATGGTCCCCCTGCAGGTTAATGTCATAATGTGCTAGTATGCATCGTATACTAGCACATTATGACAGACTTATCTGCAAAACAAAGCCATCTAGTGGCACACTGTCACTGCTGTTGGCGCTTCATCCACCATAAATTCTATAAAAGTATTAGTGCACTGTCTCAAAAAGCAAAATGTGAATGTAAAAACCAACTGATACTCATTGATAACCTGGAATGTCAAAGAGCCAATGCTATGTAAACATACAATTTTTTTTAAAGTAGAAGTTCACCCTAACATTAAAATCTGTAAATCTACAGGCATCCATGATTTAAGACTAAACTATCTAGCCCTGTAAAGAAGAAATCGCTATACATACTCTTTCAGAAGCCGATCCAGTCCGGTCCCATGCTGAGCTGTCAGCGGCAGCTTCTCCGTGTAGAAGTGTGCAGAGGAGGCAGCCGACAACGGAAGCCTCATAGTAACTCTATGGGTGACGTCACTTCCCAGGCATTTCACAGCCATTGTCAGCTGTCTCCTCTGCAGAGCTTCCGCTGCTAAAGACCGGACCGGAGCGGCTTAAAAAAGTATGTATAGCAATTTCTTCTTTACAGGGTTAGATGGGTTAGTCTTAGATTGAGGATGGCTATAGATTTAGAGATTTTAGTGTTAGGGTGAACTTCTACTTTAAAAACTTTAGTCCCAGAAGGATTTCCCAGTTTAGGACCAGAGTACTTTTTGCGATTCGGCACTGTGTCGCTTTAACTGACAATTGCGCGGTCGTGCGACGTTCTACCCAAATGAAATTTGCATCCTTTCTTTCCCACAAATAGAGCTTTCTTTTGGTGGTATATTATCCCCTCTGCGTCATTTCTGATCACCGCTATAAACAAAAGAGCGACAATGTTGCAAAAAAAATATTTCTTACTTCTTGCTAAAATACATATCCAAAAAAAAAATATAAGAAAACATTTTTTTTCATCGGTTTTGGCCGCTTTATATTCTTCCTCATATTTTTTATTTAAAAAATCGCAATTAGCGTTTATTGATTGGTTTGTGCAAAAGTTGCCGCGTTTCCGAATGATGAGAATTCATTTACGGGGTTTTTATTCATTTTTTTTATTTTTTACTAGTAATGGCAGCGATCTGCGGTTTTTATCGGGACTGCGATATTGCAGCAGACATGTCGGACCATTTTGACACTTTTTTGGGACCATTGGCATTTATACAGCGATCGAAGCTATGAAAATGCATTGATTACTGTGTAAATGCCATTGGCAGTGAAGGGGTTAACCTGCAGGGGGCGCTCTAAGGGTTAACTTTGTTCCCTCAGTGTGTTCTAACTGTATGGGGGCTGGGCTGGCTGTGGGAGGGGAGTGATCACAGCTACAGGGAGCCTGTGATCACATCCCTTCCCCCTCTGTCAGAACGGAGATCCGTGTTTACTTATATGGACCTCATTCTCGCGGCCACCGCCAGGTGACGGCGTTTCGCGATAACGAGCCAAGTTGCCACCATCGAGCCACGGCGGGCGGTCGGCAACTGGTTAAGTGCAAAATAATGTGCTAAAAGTCCATATAATATGGTGCAAATAATGTAAAAAAATTCATACAGTACACCTTCCTAAAGTGCAAAGTGCAAACATCCATAATAAATAATTAATAATTCATATATGAACAGTGAAAAGTAAACATCCAATTAAAGTCCATCCAAGTTCAGAAGAAGGTAATCAATAGTTCATACATAAACGATGAAAGATGAACATCCATACGGAGTCCATCCAAGTGAAAGAGAAAGTGCCTGTGCTGAAAACAACTTAAACAAAGTGCTTCTGTGTCATGGCTGTGCTCCTAAGGGCAAACAGGCTGCTTATCAGACCTTAGGATCCCACAAAAGAGACCGTAAGCACTTATATCCCGCTCAGCTTGTTCCTGAACAGCCCCTAAATATTGTGGTGTGTTTCACCTTCCGACGCCCACAGTTACAAGCATTAGAAATAAGGAAGAGGGCTCATAGTGCTATACTCTTCTCCAGGACACTTTCAGCCTTGAGGATGGATTTGGATGTTTACTTTTCACCGTTCATGTATGAATTTGAACTTTGCACTTTATGGAAAGGTGTACTTTTTTGTACATTATTTGCACTGTATCATACGGATTTTTAGCACATTATATGCACTTTTAACAAATTTGTATTTTTACATAGCAGTGGCTATTTGATACCGCAGGTTATCAATGAGTATCAGGTGATTTTTACATTCACATTTTGATTTTTTGGACAGCGTACTATTACTAGTTATATAGAATTTGTGTGGTCCAGTATTCAGGTACTATTTGGTGCAGCAGCCTTGCTTTAATTGAGGCCAAGTATGAGTCTCAGGAATTTTGAAACTAGCTACCATCCTCCACCCAGTCTTTCTTCTGGGTTCTCGTTTTCCAGCTGTTTGAATGGCCGGGCCACAATGATGTCACTTCAGCGCATGCGCACTGGAGTTGCAATCGTGACGCGGCACACTCAGTGTAATGTCAATGCAGAGCACGGTGCACATGCTCTGGTGACTTTACCGGCTGCTGCAACTGTGACCATCTCCTAAACAGCACCTTTATCAGTGCTGTCACTGTACCAACAGGTAAACCTTATTAGGCTTAGGCTTTCCTGTAGGCACTAAAATAAAAGCGGAATTTACTACCACTTTGATGGTATATTAATGATTGTAGAGCTGTATTAATTTGTGTCTTTAATATCTAGAGCTCAGCTTTATATTAGAGCTGCACGATTAATCGTAAAATAATCATAATCTCGATTCACCCCCCCCCCCCCCCGCGATCTCTATCCCGCATTACCGCGATTCTCAGTGCAGTCATAATGGAGACAGAGATACTAGAAAAAACTGTCAGCTCAGGAGGAGATAAGAAGCTTCACACTGGGATACTTGGTTGCACTGGGCAATCCGACTTGCAGGGCGACTCAGCTCGACTTGCAAGCGACTTCTGTAATAATAGAAGTCAATGCAAGTCACCTGAAGTCTCCCCAGGAACCTTTTCTAAGTCGGAGCAACTTGAGTCTTTCAAGGCAGCCTGCCAAGTCTGAGAACATTGCTGATAAAGAGATGCAATGTTTCTACTTATCAAAGGAATGAACTCTGGTGTGTAGAATAGCTCAGTTTAACCATTTAAAGACTAAATATTTTCTGACATTTGTTGTTTACAAGATAAAATATGTATTTTCTGCTAGAAAATCACTAAGAACCATCAAACATTTTATATATATATATATATATATATATATATATATATATATATATATAAATAAATATATTTTTAGCAAAGACCCTAGAAAATAAAATGGCAGTTGTTGCAATATTTTATGTCACACGGTGTTTGCGCAGCGGTCTTTCAAACGCAATTTTTTTGGGGAAAAATTACACTTCCAAAAACAAAAAAAAAAACAAACAGTGAAGTTAGCCCAATTTTTATGCACATATAAGATGTTGTTACGCCGCGAGAATCGTAAGAGAATCGTGATCTTTATTCTAAGCAAAAAAATTGTGATTTTCATTTTGACCAGAATCGTGCAGCTCTACTTTATATAACTGATACATTCCCTTAGTCCTGTTGAAAATACAAAATGCAATTTTCTCTGCAATAATCACTTTTGCTTCGCTGATGTCCACTGCCATAGTCCTATGAGTCCTTTAGCTGCTGCCCCACTCCAGATGACTTACCAACATCATTGTCAATTTCTAGATCCTACCAGGATTGTGGTTTGATGTCATTTCAAGTTTTAGGCTTCACGTACAACATGAATGTGCAACAGCTCCTGTATGAGTTAGCATAAAATCCATGGCGCTTTCCTGCGCCCTGGGAGCAGGCCACTGCCAATACAAGTGAATGGCTGCACGTGGCTGTGCTTTACAGTTTTACAATGATAGTATAGGCTCATGCGCGGGTTTTTTTTAATAATAAACATGTTACACTTACCTGCTCTGTGCAGTAGTTTTGCACAGAGCAGCCTCGATCCTCCTTTTCTTGGTTCGCCCGCCAACGCTCCTGGGCCCTCTGCCTTGCCGAGTGCCCCTATAGTAAGCTACTTCAGAGTTTGTTTTTGACCACAGTGATGAGAATATTAATGCAGGATGGAAATTTATTCTTGAACAAACTTATTTTTAACAGTGTGTTTGTTTGTTTTTGGGAAAGTCTATGCACCCCAAAACTGAATGTTAATTTATGACTCTCTCATGTTTCCTCTACTTACACCAAAACTCAGGGGTCATGCTACAAATTTTTGTCTAGATGGTATAAGACTCCGGCTCGGTTAGCAAACATTTTCCCAGACGATGATCCCATATGTTGAAGGCATTGTACAAAACAATGGCCATTCCTTCATATATGGTGGCCGTGCCCTCAAATTAAACAATTTTGGAACTTAATCTCACCATAGATTCAGAAAACCAGAAAACCTTCCTTTAAGCCTTCAAAATCTACTCCGCTCCAATATCTCTTATACGATTTACCCTCTTCTAGTAAATCTTTTTTAAAAAAAAGTCTAACCTCACATCTCCTAAACACGGCTAATATTTTAATACACAGATACTGGAAACAAAATACCTGACCAACAATCTCAGATTGGCAGATGGAGCTTGGTAACATAATGGAGGCTGAGAGGCAGCTTTTTACATCTGTAGCACTACCCCCGCAGGAGCCACTTCACTTGGTAATTTTGGTTCTTCGATCTGCACATTACCTCCAAGAACACCCTCCGCCCCTCTGACACACCTGCTTGGATGAAAGTTACTGCAAGCATGAGTATAGATACCTTTAACTCGGCTGTGAATTAGTACCAGGATGTATTGGCACAGGGTAGAGTAAATGGTGATTTGAGCATAAAGGAACGCAGAAGGCACAGTTAAGTTCAGGCACAGCTGCTAGACGGTTTAACTACTACTATGCCAAGGTAACTTAGAACAGAGTTCTGTACCACTAGCCTAGGATTACCGCATGAATCGGCAAAGTCAGCAATAAACAGTGCAAATAAGTGTTAACTGCAATGTGAATAATAATACTATAACTAGTCTAGAGTGCACTCTGGGAGAATGGCTAAGATATGGTGCAATTTTCCTGAGCATAAGCAATAGGTGAAGGTCTCTGTGTAGCAGTTGTAAAGGGGCAGTTTTTAGTCTTAACTCTTCAGCCAGCTGGTGTTGGGCCCAGTTGTACCATTGGTGCACACAAGTACATTCCCAATCACACCTGCAATTAACAAATATGGCTGCTAGATGGCTATATGGCCAGTTCCTAAAAGGCTCAATATCCTTCTCTAGCAACAGATAGTAAATCCCCACAGCAATAGCTCACCAGTCCCAGCTATATTTCAGTTTACCATCCAGTCACACACAGTGATTAGTCTGCTCTTTGCTCTGCACCCAGGTGACACTGGCTGTCAGCAGTCTCAAATGCAGCACTCCAGATCCCACTCCTGACACCAAAATGCAACAGTGATGATGCCCCCTGGACAGTGATGTGCACTCTCTGGTCTCCCTCACCGCAAGAGGAAGCTGTGTCCTCTACAGCCTGGGAAATTACAGCTTTCCCCCTTCTTTCTCCCATCTTCCTTCCTGATTGATCCCTCTGCTGCTTGTCAGGGGGAGGGGGAGTAAGCAGGGAATCACTCACAGAACTGCTCTGAAGCTGCACAGCAGGGAAGCTCAGGGTGAGAAGTGGCTGCTGCACACACAGCCTGCTGTTTACACAGATCCCAGCAGTGCATGTCAGGGTGGTTACAAGAGCACCTGACTACACATCTAAAAAAAGAAGAGTTATTCTGTTACACTCTGCACCCAGGGGGTGATTTAATGGAGGACCGCCCATTTCTTTATTAGGGCTAATAGCACAGTCAAACAATGTATACTTTAATGCACATGTGTCAAACACAAGGCCCGCAAGCTGAATCCGACCCTCTAGGTCATGTCATGTGACCCTTAAAACTGCCCTGCCCTGCAGCTGCAGCACCCCCTTGTCTTCACCTCCCCTGTTCTCAATAATCGCCAGCAGAGAGGAGGACAGAACTCCTCCTACAGTTCATGCGCCTCTCCGTGCAGCTGCAGCACCCCCTCAACTCCTCCTCCTTTGAGTTTGACAGCCTTAATGGGGCAATGTTAATGTATTTTAGATTCAACACTGTAGCTGGTAATCTCTGACCTTTAGTGGCTTCTTGTTAGTTTTTCTTTTTCTACTTACTTACCTGTGTTGCATTGTTATTTTTTTAAGAGTCTTGCTTTCATCATATGTAAGATATGCCTGATATCCGCTTTTCTTTGAGAGCCAAAAATTACAAGCATATTTAGACTTTGACTGATTAACTACCATTTTAATACATTTAGCCTCATTATGATGTTTCTTTGAAGGTTAGTATAACACAATGTCATACCTAACGCCCCTGACAACGTCATCCTGTGATGAAGCACATAGGGGAGAGTCGGCGGCGTGACACTGGTGTATGCTGGGACGTGGCGGCCATCTTACTGGTGGGCAACGCCATTTTTTTATGAAAAAGCATGTTTTTATGCGGAACATGTGAATGCATCCTTTTTAAACTTTAATAAACCGTATCTGCCAGTGCTGTACCATGAGGTTTATCTTTTTATACCTCCATGGAATGCTATGATCTATGGTGGTCACTGTTGGAGTATTAAGAAAGCCTGGCTGAAACTGCGGTGTTTACATCTATTTCCCTCCTGACCTGCCTGTATTGTATTGTGTGGATATTGAAGGATTTCCTTTATTACTCAACTCCTGTATGACCTTTGTGATGAGGGTGCATTCAAAGGGGTAAGAGGTAGTGTGATCGGGTGACCGGTGATGGTTTCCTTTTGTCTCCTGACATCCACCCTTTTGATGTGAAGTGTGTGCAAACGCCCTCTCTGGATTCAATGTATAAGGACTTGTTTTAAGCGCAGCACCACTTCTTATACAGTGTACGTGATAATTTAACAATTATTATTTACAATTTTCATTGCTTCTGCTATTTATTATGTGAAAAAAAAATGAAATTATATAAAAAAAATTGATTGTTTAAAGCAAATATTTTGTTAAGTACTTTGGAATGACATTCATCATGTGTACAGGTCACAGACCTACATGGTGTTGGTGACCCCATACCCAAACTGCCAAGTCCCACCCACAGCTGGTATTAAAAATACTCCACCCAATAAATCCCCAGAGGAGTGGCAACAAATAAAGGGCACTGCACCGGCCAACAAACAGAACACGGACAGCAAAAAAATATATATATATTTTAACTTCCAAGATGCACACAAGTGGGGTGCTTTTAAAGATGTTATAGGTTGAATACTAGGCAGACCATTGTATGGCTTTGCAAATGTAATTTGAAAAAAATTAAAACATTTGAAACCAGCAATGCATTGTTAGACATTAGTGAGCAGAATTTCAGCTTTGCATTTTCAATACTGTGTAAATATATTTCCAAATTAAATATATATAAATATAAGGACTGACTATTTAGGTTATAACTTTTGTTACTAATTGCACTACATTTGTGTTTTTTTTATGTGTATCTATAAACTTTATTAGGATTTGCAACTTCCTATAAATTCATACAGGTTCTAGTTAGAAGAAGAAAACATGATATACTTCAGTCTGTTTTGTTAGTAAGAAAATCTTGTTTTGTTCTATCTAATATTCATTCGCGTTTTTTCCCCAAAGATTGTTAAACTTTTGTAATCAGAAAGGAATTTGTCTGTCCTTTGTTAAACAGTTGGATGTTTGAGGTCATTCATGGTGAAAGGTACTTTCCAATCATCCAAGGCCATATTTTTTATATACTGACTCAAGGGACACAGCCACTTAAAGTGAAACTTCAACCAAAAGGGAAGTTCTGTTCCTCCCCCTTCTCCCCCCTTCTCTGCCATATTTGGAAATTTTTTTATGGGAGGGGGGAGCGGGTACATCATTTTGACAAGTACCCACACCCCCTTATTAGGCAATCCGAGCAAAAGCTCTCCCCCCCCTCCTTACCCACAGTATTTTGGAACATGTCACAGGTCTCAGAAGGCTGGGGGGACCATTGACAAAGTGCAGTGAGGCTTGTGCAGTGAGCAGTAGGCTATGAAACTGCAAGAAGTCATAGCTGGCTGCTCACAGTTAACCACTTGAACTCTGGAAGATATACCCCCATTCATGACCAGGCTGTTTTTTGCAATACGACACTGCGTTACTTTAACTCAGTGTTTCTCTGACTTTTTTCAGTGAAGGCACCCTTCAAAATTTTAGACAATCTCGAGGCACCCTCCAAAATTATGGACAGTCTTGAGGCGCCCCATTCTAAAATGTAAAAACTATTCTAATAGTTTTACATAATGCAGCAACATCAATACAGGTAGGACACCCAACGTTAGAGGTGAGTTATTCTTCCAAAGCAAATACACTTTTTCAAACTGATACTGACTAGTATTTCAATGTTTCTTTTCACCCTCAGTTTTTCTCCTTTACTTAGTTAATGACCCCAAAGCTGACGGAGAGAGGCAAGGGAGGGTCAAACGAGAATGATATTCAGGCAACTGACATCCTCCCTATCAACTGATGATGTCATTGGTCAATAGGAGGTTGGCAGCTAGAAAGTTGTAATGGTGTACAATCAAAACCTATGGCTTTGTGTAACTAAATAGCAGGTTTCATCCACCCACCAGCTTGTATACACTTCTGGGGCAATTTTTAGGCATTTTGCCAAGGCACTTCTACAGAAACCTCAAGGCACCCTGGTTGAAAAAAGCTGCTTTAACTGACAATTGTGTGGTCGTGCGATGCTGTACCAAAATAAAATTTTTGTCCTTTTTATCCCACAAATAGAGCTTTCTTTTGCTGGTATTTGAACATCTTTACTGTTTTTATTTTTTGCGCTATAAAGAAAAAAACACAATATTTTTTACTTTCAGCTATAAAACATATCCAATGAAAAATGTAAAAATCCCATTTCCTCATCAGTTTAGATCAATATGTATTCTGCTACATATTTTTGGAAAAAAAAATCCCAATAAGCGTATATTTATTGGTTTGCGCAAAAAGTTATAGTGTCTACAAACTATGGGATATTTTTATTTTTTTATTTATTATTTCAAATTTTTACTAGTAATGTCGGTAATCAGTGACTTAGAGGGGCTGCGATATTGCGGGTGACAAATCGGATATTAACTGACACTTTTGACGCTGTTTGGGTACTAGTGACACTAATACAGTGATCAGTGCAAAAATATGCACTGTCACACTGGTTGGGAAGGGGTTAACATCAGGGGCAATCAAAGAGTGCCTAGCCTGTGCTTTCTCACTATGGGGGGGGGGGTGCTTTTACTATGGGAAGGCATTGATCCATGTTCCCACTTTGCAGGAACACAGGATCAATACCTTCCCAAACTGACAGAACAGCAATCTGCCTTGTTTACATAGGCAGATCACCGTTCTGAGGGTTTACTGTACAATCGGCGGGTGCCGGTGGACATCGTGTTCGCGGTACCCGCCGCTGGGCTCCCACTGTGTGTGATCACAGCGGGAACAGGTCACTGGTGACGCACGTGTGCGCCCTTGACCTGACAGTGTCAGATCACGTATTAGGTATGTGATCTGGCACAGAGCGCCGCCCTCCTGCAGTATATCTGCGGTGGGCAGACAAGAAGTGGTTAACATGCCGGCGCCCAGGACCCAAAGATCAGTGAAGAAACAGACCCAAGTGAGGACAGTGCTGCATCCTTGGACAGGTAAGTGCCTGTTTATTAAAAGTCAGCAGCTACAGTTTTTGTAGCTACTGACTTTTAATTTTTCAAGAAATGACTAAAGAACCACTGTAAGCTTGCCATATGCACATAGATTTCTTTCATTTACTCTGTGGATTAAACAAAAGTAACTGTAAGTGATTCTTCCATCCACACTTTACAACATGTATGGATGAATCTCCCCTGCTGGCTGTTGTGTTTTGACAGCCAATCAGTGATGCCAATCTGTGCCCATCAGTGCCACCTATCAGTGCCCATCAGTGCCACCTATCAGTGCTCATCAGTGCCGCATATCAGTGCCACCTATCAGTGCTCATCAGTGTGGCATATTAGTGCCTCCTCATCATTGTCACCTCATCAGCGCCGTCTCATCGGTGTCCATAAGTGCCGCCTCATTAATGCCCATCAGTGCAGCCTATAAGTTCCCACCAGTGCCACCTCATCAGTGCATATCAACAAAGAAGAAAAATTACTTATTTACAAAATTTTCTGACAAACTAAGAAAAACGTTTTTATTTTATGGGTACAGCGTTGCAGGACTGCGCAATTGTCATTCAAAGTGTGACAGCGCCGAAGGCTGAAAATAGGCCTGGGCAGGAAGGGGGTAAAAGTGCAGAGTATTGAAGAGGTTAATAAACAGCATGGAATAACCCTTTTCTCCTTGAATGCAATGCAGATATCTTCAGAAGTTGCATGTGCCTTTTACTGTTTTTAAGCAGAACTCAAGAACTACAAAAATAATAAAATAATAACGAATAGCCTAATAAAGGATACAATGTCAAAATAATGATATTCAATCTAGCTATTTCCCCTGCAGTACTTTTTTTTCTAAACATCCTCAGTCTGATGGCCAGCATCATTCAGCCCACTTCTTCTAAGCCTAGTTTGTCCTGTAACTACCCCCTGCCCACTTGTGACTGGGCAGTGAAAAGAGAAGCAGCATAGTAATGAGCTGATCCTTCAGTCACTCTGCTTTTTCCTCCTATCAGGATGCTTCGTGTTAGCACATAAACTGACTGGGTCCTTGCACTGCTCCTTCCTCTCACACTCTAGCCCTGTTGTACAGGAATGGCAAGAGGTTTATAACAGGTCACATTTATGCACTTACATTAAATGCATTAAAAAAGTAATAATGTATTAATGATTACAGTGGTGCATTAATGTGCCTTTTATATCCGCTTGAGTTAGGCTTAAGTATCCTGTTAACTGTAAAACCGCGGGCACTCTAATATACCAACATCATCTCTTACCGCCAATGGTGAGGGCTGGCCCATCACCTCTGCTTCAAGAAGCCTCCTATTACTCCTTCAAACAATGGAGAGCGGCAATATCCAATAGAGCTTCCCTGGGACACTGGTCAAGATAAAAAGTATATTGTATGCAGGATGTCACTTTAGGTACATTATAGTGAGCAAAGATTTACTTCTTCGTTCACACGAGTGTAATAAACAGGCATCTGCTTTATGTTATTGAAGGCTTCCTAATGGATTACAAAGCCAATGCTTGTTCTGTAACATTAAAGTGAATGGACTAGCATACGCACAAAAATCATAATGCATTTGTATTGCTTTGCTTCAAATTCTTTTTGATCCCACCAGCTGTCACAGTTGCTTGTGCTCTCAAACAAAGTGTCAAGCCATCAAATGGTTGGTGTCATAACTGATTGTGTGTGCAACAACATGGCAACTGCAGATCAAACAGAGGCTAAAGCTACCTTTAACCACTTCAGCCCCGGAAGGATTTACCCCCTTGTTTTTTTTTCACTTTCAACAACATTTTTATTGAATTTACAAATTTTCCAATAACAGACATTTTCCATACATGTGTATACAGGTAAGTATATAAATCTCTTACAACCAACACCATATGAGAATCCTTTAAAGCATATTCGGAGTAAGGATAATAACACTAGGAATGAAATAAAGTGCGATCATAGTGTAACAAAGAGGCAGTACCACCAGGGCCAGATTAAGAGCATCACAGGCCTGGTGCTGTGGATTTTGTTGGCCCTTTTTAATGGAAATAAACACAATGAAAATGCAAATAATTTTTGTTAAAACAAATTAAATATTGAGACAAATTAAATAAAATAGAGAGGGGGTGAGAAATAGAGGAGAATGGCGGTGAGAGAGATGGGGTGGGGGGTGAGAGAGGAGGGTGAAAGAGAGAGGGGTGAGAGAAAAATGTACATATCAATGCTGCCGCAATTTGCATATCAATCATGTGTACAATGCACACAGAGCAGGGCTAGGCAGCATTAGTTACTTACTCAAACCACTGGGCCGGGCCTATCTTAAGGAAGGGGCCTGGAGCTGCAGCTCCAATAGCCCCTATGTTAATCCGGCCCTGAGTACCACATGGTATATATTGTTGCTGTTATAACCCTTATTTACCCCAATGGGAGCAAATTGTAAACAAGGTAAGTGAGCTATGGTCTCTGCCTCATTGTAATGTTTTAACAGAGAACATGGTAGTCCAGCACCCAGATATTTTAATGTATAGCATGAATTTGGTTAAAGGGAGGGGTCTGCATCTATTTTTCTTTATTTATGCATAGCTTGTTTCAGGTTTGTAGATGCTTTAGGATGTAAAACCCAGGTTTGCCATTTTTCCTTGAATATATTAATTTTATAATTTTTATGGGTCAGCATCATTTCATAATGTGCATGATTGTTTAGTCTTATTATAACGTCCGAACGGTTCGGTACATTTGCTGAATTCCAGTCTTTAGTGATAGTTAATCTAGCCACAATAAGAATGTTAGCTACTATTATTCTATGATTTCTTGGATATAGATCAAGGTTTATATTTAGTATAGCCATTGCCTGTGTCAGTTTAGTGAGGTTGCCTGTTATTGAGGCTATGAACGCAGAAATCGAGTTCCAAAAGCTTGATAGGTTTTTACACTCCCATAGCATATGGAGTAGTGAACCTAGATGGTTATTGCATCTCCAACACACTGTCAGGGCGGATGGATTTATCTTTGCTAATCTACATGGAGTAAGATACCATCTATTGATTATTTTCTGATAGTTGTCCCAATGCTCAATACAGGAGGAGGCTTTATTACTCATAAGGAGAGCTTTGTTCCAACTATCTATACTATATGTTTATTTCAGGTCTTTTTCCCATTTTAATATGCTACAGGTTTTCAGTTCTTTGGGATGTTGTGATAGAAGAAGGTAATACCTTTCAGACTAGTAGCTTTCTTGTTGTTGATAAAATCCCATATTTGAACAGGTACCTCACACCCCTTTTCTTGGTTGAAATCTTTGTTGTGTTTAGATTTCTGTATCTTATGGCATTTTAGGTCCTTGTCTACCTTGCTGAGAGAGTCAAAAAAATTCATACCTTGGTTGGACCATTTCTTGGTAGATATTCTGGATTTGGAATACTGTAGGACATTTACAGGCAAGGCTATTCTATGTGTTTCTTCATAAATATGGAAGTTTGCTTTTAAGTGTTTTGTGGCTATTAGAGTAGCTTTGACGAATAGTAATTTTGGGAGGTCTATTTTGGTTAGACTGAGGGAAGCTATTGTTAAGGCTAATAGATCGTAGTTTTTAGCATATTCTCTTTCTATGGACAACCAAGTTTTTTCTTCTGCATTCTTAATCCAGTGTTTCCATTGATCCAGTAAGGAGGCATAATAGTATTTCTGTATATAGGGTAAATTCATACCTCCTTTGTTTTGTTCCTATCCACGACAAATGTGTCTTTTGGATATTTTGGGCATCTTGTTTGCTTTGTTTCAGGAGATTGGGGTGGTTGGCGTTATATAACTTATTTGTGGGGAAAGTAAGTTTGATACCTAAATATGTTATTTCTGATGAGTCCCAATTGTAGTTTGAACTAGATTTTAGGGATATAATTGATTCACTGGAAATATTCATGGGTAGAGCAAAGCATTTGTTCTTGTTGATTTTATAGCATACCGAAGGTTTCAAATATTTTTTGGGCCTCCTGCAGTGATTGTGTGGGATTGGTCAGAGCTAGAATTATGTCATCGGCGAAAAGTCAGATTTTATGCTCTTTGTCTCCTATTGGGATTCCTGTAATTTTATCATTGGTTCTTATATTTTCAGCTAGTGGTTCAATGGCTAATGAGAAGACTATAAGTGATAAGGGGCAACCTTGTCTTGTACCATTTGTTAGGCTAAAATGTTTTTGATATAGTTCCTGAGGTCATTACTTTGGCTGTCGGATGTGTATATAATGTCATTATGGCTTCATGTATGAATCCCGTGAGGCCGAAGCCCCTTAAGGATTCTGATATGTAGCTCCAGTGGACCCTGCCGAACGCCATCCCCGCATCTAAGGCCAGAAGCAGAGAAGGGGTTTGACTATTTTCTGAGTGATTTATCTGATTGATCATTTGCCTTGTGCTGTCTGTAGCTTGTCTTCCTTTTACAAATACAAGTTGGTCTGGGTAAATGAGTGTTGGTGTGATTTTGTAATAATTGGTTCGCTATAATTTTTGCATAGATCTTTAGGTCTGAGTTGAGTAATGAGATTGGTCTGTAGTTTAGGGGAGATGTTGAGTCTTTATCTGGCTTTGGAATAGTAACGATGATTGCTTCTAGCATTTCTTTAGGCACTTCTTTTCTAGTAATGGCTTCATTATAAATTTTGGTTAGATAAGGGGTAAGTATGGATCTAAATGTTTTGTAATATTCGCTGGATAGGCTGTAATTTCCTGGCGTTTTATGTAGAGGTAGAGAATGGATTACTTTGGTTGTTTCCTCATCTGAAATAGGGATTTTGCGTTTAGCTAGGGTATCAGGATCTAATTTTGGTAGATTGATACTTCCCAAGAATTAGTTTATTTTTGCTATGGATGGATAAGGTGTTGTAACGTATTTTTTGAGATTGTATAGGTCTTCGTATAAATCTGCAAATGCGTCAGCTCTTTCTTGTGGATTATAAAGGGTTTTGTTGGTTTTGTGGTGATTTCGTTTTTGAATTTTTTGTTTATTCTGTCTTATACGGAGTATGTTAGCCAAAAGTTTCCCTGACCTATTATTTTGTGAATAGTAGTTTAATTTAAGTTTTTTCAAGTATTGGTCTTGATTAGTAATCAGTATGATTCTAAGCTCGTTTCTTTGGTTATTTAATTGTTGGTATAGGTTATTGTTAATTGGGTCTTTTTTATGTATTTTTTCAAATTCTGCTATTTTCAGTAAGTGTTCAATTTTGGTTCTTTTCTTTTTTCCCTAGCAGCCATCTGAATTAATATGGCATAAGCCATATGAGTACACCATACATTCGCTAAAGAAGTTGAGTTATCATTGTTTAGTTCAAAGAAATCCTTTAGTTTACTTTTCATTGTGGACATAACTCCTTTTGAAAATAGGTATGTATTATTTCTCCAAACAGTGGAATTTTTATAGATTGGTCCATTCACTAGTTCAAGGGTAATTGGCGCATAATCAGACCATGTGATGTTGTGAATTTGCGCTTTTTGTGTTTTGGTGAGAAGAGACCTGTCCACCATGAAATAGTCAATTCTAGAATAGGTTTTATGCCTATTAGAAAAGAAAGTAAAATCCTTTTCGTTGGAGTTCAGACATCTCCAAGAATCAAATAAGTCTTCCCGCAGAAAAAAATTATAAGACCCATTCTGGATAACTGGGTGAGAGTGGTGGTGTCTATGGCGTGGTCCATCAGGGCGTTAATTTCTCCACAAAAAATAATGTTACCTTTTTTCTTTTCCTTCGCTTTTTTAAGAATCCTCTTGATGAATCTGTGAGGGTGTTTGGTGCGTATACATTAGTCAATGTATAGCTTATGTTGTCAATTGATGCCACTATGATGATATAGTGACCTTTCGGGTCTATTTGTACTTCCAGGGGGTGAAAGTTACTGAGTCTTTGATAGCGTTGATCATGCCTTTCTTCTTCTTGGGACGACTAGAGCAAAAAATATGCGGGAATCTGGGGCGAGAAAATTTGGGAGGTTAATCTGTGGCAAAATGTGATTCCTGGACACAAACAATATCAGCGTTAAGTTTTATAGCTTCATTCCATAGAGTCCTCCTCTTATGCGGACTGTTTAGACCTTTCGCGTTAAGTGATAGGAGTTTAAGTAACGGCATTGGTCTTTGTGTAATTGTTATCCGATGGGGTTCTGGTACTTGGGGGGAGCCATTTTCCATAGTAATTTATTTTCCATCTTGTTTTGGAGTGCTGGAAATATTGAATATGAATATGAGGTTGAGGACAAAGCAGTATGAAGAACAAGAGAACAACGTTTAAAACAGATAATAAAAAGAAAAAACAAGTTGTAGTATAACTGGTTTGTGCAGCATCTTGCACTTTGTACTTGGGGGGGAACTTTCCAAAAGATCTGGAACAATTAAATTCCTGGAGGAGACAAAGAGGAACTGTAGTTATTTGCTCTTAAAAGAGCATATATGACTTGTTGGTGAGAGGTGAAAATGTCGTGGTTATTTTTGCTTTGTAGCCATTTATTTCTTTATTTCTGTTGTCATTGATGGGGTATGTTTTCTGGTTGGGGGTTTCTTATTGGAGGGTCTGTTTCAATGGGTAGAAGCCCCCATTTTTCCAGTAAGTTTAGGCCTTCTTCTAGTGAATATATTGAGTAGGTTTTGTTATTCCATTCAATGAGTAATTTTGTTGGGAAACCCCACTTGTATATTCATTTATGATTCCTTAGGATTTTTGTAAGGGAATTAAGATTTATACCTGCGTAGGGATCTGGGAGAGGCGAGTTAGGGCGTGTGAATTGCATCAGGAGATCCTTTACATGATAGAAATGAATTCTTGGGATTACGTCCCTTGGGAGCTTCTCTGGGATATGTGCAGGATTTGGTAATCTGCGCACTCTGTCGATAACCATTTTGTGGTTTGGTATGGTGGTTAGAAAGGTTGACAGCATTTTTTTAAGGAACTGACTCAATTCAGAATTTTTGATATTCTCTGGTATGCCTCTAAATTATATATTATTTGTCTGGACCTGTCTTCGAGGTCTGAGACTTTTAATCTGAGGTTCCTGACTTCCTCTTCTAGCTCAAAGTGGACATCTACCAGTTCATTGTGGGCCTCTGTAAAGTCAACCATTTTAGTTTCGGTGTTTATGTCTCCCAGAGATGCTGCGTTGTGGCTGCTGATCTCTCCTGTGTGATGCACTGTGTGCATGGTGGCTTCAGTGTGATCGCGTTGCTCGGCACCATCTTGCTTCTCCGGCACTCCGGCTGGGCTCTTGAATTCTCCCAGCTTGCGGGGAGCCCCACACTTTTTTCTCTTCCTCATCACTGCTGCTTGTGGACACACAGCTCCAGTGATGAAATGGGGTCTCAGGAAGGCTTAGAGTCACTTTGGGCCACTCCGGTACTCCTCACAGGGCTAGAGCTCAGCTACTCTGCGGCCATTCTCCTCTGCTGCTGGCCACGCCCCCTGGATTTACCCCCTTCTTGACCAGAGAACTTTTTGCGATTCACCACTGCGTCACTTTAACTGACAATTGCGCGGTCGTGCGACGTTGTACCTAAACTAAATTATCGTCTTTTTTTCCCACAAATAGAGCTTTCTTTTGGTGGTATTTGATCCCCTCTACATCACTTCTGATCAACGCTATAAACAAAAAAAAGAGCGACAATTTTGAAAAAAAAACAATATTTTTTACTTTTTGCTATAATACATATCCAAAAAAAATATATAAAAAAACTAATTTATTCATCAGTTTAGGCCAATATATATTCTTCTACATATTGTTGGTAAAAAAAAAATCGCAATACGCGTTTATTGGTTTGCGCAAAGGTTGCCGCGTCTACAAACCATGAGAATTGATTTATGACATTTTTATTTTTTACATTTTTTTAATGGTAATGGCGGCGATCTGTGATTTTTATCCAGACTGCGATATTGCAGCAGACATGTCGAACTCTTTTGACACTTTTTTGGGACCAATGACATTTATACAGCGATCAGATCTAAAAATAGACACTGATTACTGTGTGAATGTCACTGGCAGTGAAGGGGTTAACACTATTAAGTTAACACGATTAAGAGGTTAACTGTGTTCCCTCACTGTGTTCTAACTGCGTGGGAGCTGGGCTGCCAGGGACATGACAGATCTAACTGTTCCCGATTACAGGGATCAGTATATCACTGTCATCTGTCCCCTCACAGAACAGGGAACCGCCGTTCTTACATCGGCGGTTCCCCGTTCTGCCTCTCTAACAAGTGATCGTGGGTCGCTGGCGGACATCGAGTCCGCCCGACCCGCGGGCACGCTAACGCAGGTCCACCCGCAACCGCGCCGATCGCTGTTTATAGATGTCGATCTGCACAGTGGAGCCAACCTGTCACTGTAAATGTACGCGACATGGTCGGCAAGAGGTTAAAAAAAACAGAGGCTAAGATGGCAGCTTCCTTGGCTGTAAAGTATAGGAGGGGTTAGTTCTGCTTAAAGTCAATGACAGCATGGTCCAATTGAATCTTAGGTACTTTTAAGGCTTTTGGGAAGTTTTTGATTATAAATGATTAGCACTTCCACCTAGCAGCACTAGGATAGTTGGCTCAAATCCCAATCACTGCACTATTTGCCTGGAGTTTGCATGTTCTCCCTGTATCCTCCGGGTACTCTGGTTTCCTCGCTCACTCCTAACACATTATGGTAGGTTAATTATCTCCTATTTAAATTGGCCCTAGTATGTGTGTGTATGAATGTGAGTTTAGATTGTAAGCTAGGTAGCAAGGTATAGAAAAGAATCACCCCCTTTAAAATAATCACATTTTGTTTCTTTGCAGCCCAAAATAAAGACAGACACAGTTTTTGTTTTATCCAGCTCCATATACTAGTGCAACTTATAACATTCAAGTGAAAGATATAACACCAACATGTCAGAAAAAAAATCAAAAATGGAGCCACCGAGTTGGAAAAAGGATCACCCCCCCTTATGTCAGTATTTTGTTGAACCACCTTTTGCTTTAATTACAGTCTTTAGTCTGTAGATAGTTTTGGGATATGTCTCTACTAACTTTGCATATTTAGACTTTGCAATATTTGCCTACTCTTCTTTGCAGAACTGCTCAAGCTCAGTTAAATTTTATGGTGTCTGTTTGTGCATAGCAGTCTTCAAGTCATTCCACAGATTTTCAATGGAGTTGAAGTCTGGGCTTTGATTAGGCCATGCAAGGACATTCACCTTTCTCTCCTTCAACCATTGTGTGGTCATTTTTTCTGTGTTCTTTGGGTCATTGTCATGTTGGAAGATAAACTTTCATCCCATTAACAACTTTCTGGCAGAGGCCAGCATATTTTCTTCAAGAATTTGATGGTATTTTACCCAGGGGCGGGCGGATAGGGGTCGCAGGAGTCGCCATGGCGACCGGGCCCCATGCTGGGGGTGTGTTACCAACTTCCTCTCTTTCCACTTACAGGAACGTACCGGATTAGTTTCGGGTCTGAAGTTGAGGTAACTTTTAGACACCTTACTGAACTTCTGACGATACGTGTTTGTCTGTGGTATTTTAAATTGACTCGAACTCGTCAAGACGTTTCTTCTCATCCGTTTATAACGTTTCAGATTTATACGTTTCAATCATCTCTGTATAGGGTTTTGATAGATGTCTGATTTCTGACATTAATTTCGTTTTCCACCA
>BLSH010158756.1:1082898-1103242 GCA_018402905.1 Glandirana rugosa | reverse complement strand
TCACAGGAGGAGGAGGATAGGGAAGAAATCAGTGCAATAAATAATAACCCCCCCATGCCTGGCTGAGGAGACCTTGACAAAGGCAGAGCTGGGGGGAGACTGAGTGCTGCGATTGCTTTTTGCACCCCCCCCCCCCCCCCAACATCTAACGCTGGGCAATGGCGGATCGCAGCCTGGACACCGTGTCCCTTCCCCTGGAGGTGAGAGCCAGGCTGGCCGAGCTGGAGCTGGAGCTGTCTGAAGGTAAGGAGTATGGAGTATGCATGCCCAGCCCTGTGTGTGCCCTCTGATCGGCTGCAGAGGGGCCCCTCCATTGCATCCTGGATGGAAGAAGGGAGGGGGGGGGGTGATGCTGATGCCAGCCCATTATCTAAGCAAATGCAACCCTCATCCTGCCCCCCTCCAATCCAATATTAACCCTTTCCCTCCAGGATGTGAGTAGGCTCTCCTCTGGCATGCAGAGGGTTAATATCTCAATGTATGCTGGAACTGTCACCAGGGCCTCTTTGACCATTGAAGGGTTAATGCTGTCATCCTGATCTCCCCTTCCATCCATGCAGTAATAAGGATGGAATCATGCCACCCCCTCCCCATCCAATCATAACCCTTTCAGTCTAATCATGAAGCTTCTCAATGGCATGCTGAGGGTTAATGGCTCGGTGTGGCTGGAGCTGTCATTAGGGCCTCACTCTCACGCTTTGACAGTTAAAGGGTTAAAGCTGTCATCCTGACTCCACACCCCCCCCCCCCCTCCTTCTTCCATGCAGTAGTAGTGATCAATGGGCGCTGTAGTCCTGGAATCATGCCCCCTCCGCCACCCCCTAGTGCCCAGGGTCATGGAATAGTGCCCCCCCCCCCCCCAGCGTGCCCAGGGTCCCTGCTCTTTGTGCTGGGGGGGAGGCAGCAGCTGGATTGCATTTGTTGAGATGCAGTCCGCTGACACTTGTGTTGCATTTAGCCTGGCATGTCAGTGCTGGGGGAGATAGGAGATGTGGAAAATATTCCCTGCCTAAAAATATCATTTACAGGCAGCACAATGTGTCCGGGCTCAGCGACAGCCGCTGGTATCCATGGCATGCTCCTCACTAGCCTGATTTCTTTTGTGTGCATCCTTTTCTTTTTTTTTGTGTTTTATCCATTAATCCAAACCGGTGAAACCTTCACAGGATTAGTTTGCGTGCGACAAATTGTGGAACAATGGCATTTGGGACTTTCCCCCCTTTCTTTGTATTGAACGTTGGCACAATAAGTTAATATTTGTATTGCCATTGTTGATATGGCAATCTGTACATTTTTTTTTTTTTTAATCAAGTGAATAAATAACGATCAGAAATAATCCGCCTATAAAGTCACATTTGTTTACTGTCTGGAATCAATCTCAATTACAACATTGCCTGTCTATTGCAAAAGGGATTGAAAGTATTGCTGGCATCACCATGGCAACGCTGCTTCCAGCATCTCCATCCAGAGAGAAGCCATCTTTAAATAGTCTAACACCAACCTGTTCATCGGGGGGGCTGTACGCGGGTCCCTTCCTGCAGATTACTGAAGGTGAAAACTACGCATGGTAAAAGGTTAACCCTTTCACAAACTCGCCCGTCGTACAGATCTTCTGGGCATGCTTTGGATGCTGGAATTAGCGTTGATGTAAATTCTTATCCTGTTGTACAATATAACATGTTTTAATCTAACATACTACAATGTCAGCATCAATCTAGTGAACAATGACACCAGGTGCCAGGGAATGTCTTTTTGGGAGCAATAAAACATGCAGGCAAAATGTTATATTTCGGTATTTTTTTCTTTTTTTAGATTCCCTTTTTTTTTTTCTTTTTTTTTTTTATGTTAGTTGAATTGTAGCAAAAATAGCAAAACAATGGAAAACATTAGGCAGTGTTCACTGTTGTGCCAATTTTTTTTTTCAGGGATCTAACAGAAAAATCTGCATTTCTTTTGTCACAATATTTAATTGAAGGGAAGATAGCAAAACAATGGAAAACATTATGCAATAGAGAGGCTCTGTGGCCTGCGTTGTCATTCTTAATGCGTCCGTGCTTTTGGAATTGAGAAGCGGATTGAAGGGGTGGGCATGCTGCCTGTGCAGCTGCAGAGGGGCCAGGCAGGAAGGAGGGGGCTATTTGGAGGGGTGCAAGGGAAGGGCATGGGTACCAAGAGGTTGGGATGGGAGAGAACCTTCCTTTCTGCTGCTGATTATCACTGATTGGGGGACATGACACTAATTGGGAAGTTTAATTGGGGTGGCATGGGATTGGGTCCATTGATAATGATGGTTTGAAACCACTGATGAGGGCACAAATGGTAATATGTGGCGAATCACAACAAATTGGCGGTAAACTTTTTAGCTCTATCTCTATTGCAGATGCCCTGTTAGGCCATGATGAAAACAGACTTTTGCCCAGTGGTGCCAGGGCAAGAGGACATGTACACAGGTGGACCAACACTGCTGAGCATGAAAGGGGGCCAAACTGTTTCTTACACAGGGCCTGTGGTGGTTTATCCTGACAGTTTTTCTGGTAGTATGCTTCTGTACCTTTGCCATCTGCTCCTTGGGTCAGATTGATAGACCGCACTGATGTTGGTAGTCGTTAGTGAACTTGTAGCTAGCATCCGCCATAAACGTTCCCTAAGCCAGTGTTTTGCAACCAGGGTGCACTCAGGGACTCAATTTGCCCTGGATCAGCGCTACGAGTTGCAATGGTGCCGGTGGGCTGGCCACCAGCACCATAACAACCAATGACACTCTAAGGCCAGAACTCAGTGTTGTTCATTTTTTATGGTGATGGGGGCCAGCTTGATTGCATCATGGCAATGCATGGCTCTCCTCCAGGGCACCTCTTGCCCTCCCCCATGCTGCTGGAGCCAAAAGGTAGGGCCTTGATGTGAAGAGGGGACTGTGTGATTGGGTGGGGGCTCTGTGGTGATGCAGACACTTGTGTATGGGGGTTGATGGTGACTCTGAGATGATGAGGGGGTACCTCCAATGGGGGGGCTCTCGATGCCTATAGATTTTTGTTTTTTTTTTTTTTTTTTTTTTTTTTTTTTTAAAGGCTGCCGCAAACAAAAACAAAACGGTTGATAAACCCTGCCCTAACCTACAACATGGCCGCCACATATTTTATGGTGTTAGGTGGTACACTTTAACCAGTCAGGCTATGCATTTTACGGTCCTCTGTGAAAGAATGTTGTGCTTAATTTTGTGATCTTAGATTCTCCTTCCTTTGCCTTCACTTTCAAAATAGCATGTGGGAAAATAAATGTGTTTAATAAATTATAATACAGGCTTGATAAATCCAACCTAAAATGCATGAAATCAGGCTGAGTAATGGAAATGATAAATAATACAGTGAGGAAAATGGAAAATGTGGAGCCTCATTCATAAAATGTTGCTGGTATTCATCATATGGTGTGGTGCTGGAATATAGGCCTAAGGTGTGCCAGCACTGTTGTGGCTGCCCTTTTGGATCTTGTGTTTAGGGCATGCTCAGTCCAATACAGCTGCTTTAATATGGCGTCATAAAAGAGTTATGTTACACTTCATAATAATATCCCAAAGGCATACTGCAGGTTTATTGGTCAATTTAAAATGGAAGTGTTTTTTTTTTTTTTTTTAATTCGCCACTGTGCAAGATATACTCCAAAGGGTATCAAGTCACTTCAGTTCCACAAGTCAGGTTTGTGTAAAAACCATGCAGTGTGTATTGTCCATGATGGCTATATGTATATATATAATTTTTAATTTTTTATCTGCATTAACCGTTACATTTTCAGGACAAGATTTTGGGGCCTACTTACTACTCCTAAGGTCCCAGAAGTAGGCCACACCAGTAGAAGTAGTAGGTAGGCCTCAAAAAAAGTATCAAGGACAGTACTCAACTGTATTGTTGTCAGTGCATCAATATGACTACAATCACCGCGTGGAAAAAAAATTGTTAAAACCAAGACTGTCGCCCAGGTCTGTTCTGTTGGCTGGTGGCTACTGGATACCTCAATACCAGTAGAATTGTATTTGGAAGCTTTCATTTTTGGAATGTTTGATTCATTTTCTAATGGTCAGTGGGGTCAAATCGTTGTTCATTTTAGACCTTGGTGATGAGCAAATTTGAAGGATCGGAATGAAATTGTAAATGTGAATGTGATTTACATTTGGGAAAATTTGTATATATTGACACCTGTTTAATACAGCTGGAATTCAAATGGCAGGACAACATTTTAAAGGCTTTCAAATGAAAATAATCGGCTCCTTAATGGTAACAAAGAATATTCTGATGAACTATTTTTCTGCAAACCTTTGACTGAAAATCTAATCGTGTATGGCCATACGTTATGAACACTGTTTGCTGCAACCTTCTAAACCACAGTATCATCATTGTAAATGACTCTTCTTATAAAAGATAGACGGGGACTGCCATTGATGACCTGTTTATGAAAATGCTAGTTTCCTGGCTTCAGAGTCAGAGACCTGCAACAAGTACAGAGCTAATTTTTCTTCATTATTTCTATGCTTGTCCCAGCTCAGAGACTCAGCATATACTGTCTTTGAAGTGTTAGCATGACAGCCATGCAGTAGGCATTTTCAGAAGAAGAGGCCAGCTTTGACTGCCTACACATTCCTTTCACTGCATGATCTCAGTTAATGTTAGGCTGCCAAATATGGCTTGAAATTCATGCTGAATCACCAGAAATTTAAGCAGTGGGTCCTCATGTTTGGCATCATCCAGCTGTGCAAATTTGATTAAAACAATTGACTTTTGACAAAGAAGCCTACTAGAAAATGGCCAAACCATGCCTTATGCCAGGCATCCTCAAACTACGGCCCTCCAGCTGTTGCGGAACTACACATCCCATGAGACATTGTAAAACTCTGACATTCACAGACATGACTAGGCATGATGGGAATTGTAGTTCCTGAACAACTGAAGGGCCATAGTTTGAGGACCCCTGCCTTATGCGATCAGATGCAGACACTGATTGGGTATTCTGACAGCCGATGAAAAAATTCGTCCATCTACTCTGTTCAGTGTGGATGAAGGTATCTCTTAGATTTTTCATTTTAGCCCGTGGGATGAGCAAAAAAAAAAAAAAAAAAATCTATAAATGTATGACCAATTTATGTGTAAAGCTAAAAATGTTTTCATTCTTGACAGAGTAGGAAATGGTTGATCTATGCCAGGTGTTTTGGCAATCTGTGTCCCAGTGGGAGGGAGAGGAGAACACAATGGGAAGTAGAATGAAATCTCTCCAAAGAAAGGGAAATGCTTCTAAGTTGTCCTTTTTGAAGATTTCCCTTTTATTCCTGTTCTGGTGACAACTCAATATTCTAGATTTCCTTTCACTTCCAGTCCTTGTAACAGGGGTCACCAGCACAGATTCAGAGTCAATCTAGTTTGAATCAAGTTTTAGCATTAGATACACTATACATTTTCTAACCCTTGCTGGGAAAATAACCTTTGGAATCTGATTGGCTTCAGTGGGTACTACAGGACATTGTTCACGCATTTTGATAAATGGCAGCCATGAGGGAAGGGCATAGGTAAACGGAAAGTCCCGCAGTAGTGCTCTTGCTCTAAAGCAGTGGTTCTCAACTCCGGTCCTCGGGACCCACCAACAGGCCAGATTTTAAGTATTACCTTGGGGAGATGCAGACTAGAATACTGCAATCACTGAACAGCAAATGATATCACCTGTGATGTATTTCAGTTATCCTGCAAACCTGGCCTGTTGGGGGGTCCCGAGGACCGGAGTTGAGAACCACTGCTCTAAAGGGATTGTTCTTATAACTCTTCAGATGACATTTGACAGGCAGGGAGGAGGCATTCTAAACCTTGCATGAATGCTCCACAACCACATGCATTGCATGCGGTTGCGGAGCGTCCCCCTTTAGTTGAATGGGTCGTGTTTAGCGGGTGCTATTTCCCACGGACCATGGCATATGTACACCTTTCTCCACTTTGCAGCTTAAAGGGGAGCAGTAATAACGTGGCTTGACCACACATTGTTACCACCCCCTCAACTGCAAGTGTAAACCAGGCCTAAAAGTGCTGTTTGCTGCTGTGATTGGGCAAGCGGTCTTCACCCCCAGTACAGGGTCAATGCGTGACCATCAGTAGAATATCACCTCTTGGCTCCAGATTTTGGTAGTTGGGTATCCTAGTGTTATGCTCTCCTCATCATTTTATTTCTTGTCTGGTCACAGAGAGTAGAAGCTGATTTGTACTCCTGCAGTCTATATGGTTGTCTCTCTCTAATATTGTGACTTGTTTCCAGTGTTAAGAATAGCAAAGAGATCATCAGGCTGGTATTTTTTCCTAGAAAGGTTGGCTAGCCCTGTGGTATGGAGAAGCAGTAGTGGGGCTCCCAGTGGTTCTTTGACTAAACCTCTGAAAATTGTGAATTAGGGAAAACCCCATACTCTTAAAATGATTTAATCACACACAGGCTTGTGTGTTACTATATACATTTCATGTGTGAGGGTGCACCCAGATAATGTATCTAAAACAAAAACCTTTTATTTACTTTAGAACAGAGTATGGGATAGTTAAAATCTCCTATCAGAGTTTATTCCCCATCCTTGTCCCATTGGGATAAATGTACAGTATGTTTACTTCCTGTCCCACAACAGGAAGTGTCCCATTGGGATTAATGTACAGAATGTTTACTTCCTGTTCCACAACAGGAAGTGTCCCATTGGGATTAATGTACAGCATGTTTACTTCCTGTCCCACAACAGGAAGTGTCCCATTGTGATTAATGTGGGACAGGAAGTAAACATACTGTACAACAGAAAGTGTTCCATTGGGATTAATGTACAGCATGTTCACTTCCCATCTCGCAACAGGAAGTGAGAAGAAATCCATCTTGGAAGTAAGGGAAAAACCATTCAGCTGTCACCAGAACAAGTGTCCACTTTGTTCCTCTTATGGTGACAGCGATCCATGTCTTTATGGACCTTGCTTTGTGCAATGGTCCAAATCATTTGGTGGAGGGGGTATTATGGTGTGGGCTTATTTTTCAGGGGTTGGGCTTGGCCCCTTAGTTCCAGTTTAAGGAACTCTTAAGGTGTCTGCATACCAAGATATTTTGGACAATTTCATGCTCCCAACTTTGTGGGAACAGTTTGGGGATGGCCCCTTCCTGTTCCAACATGACTACGTACCAGTGCACAAAGCAAGGTCCATAAAGACATGGATGAGTGAGTTTGGGGTGGAGGAACTAGAATGGCCTGCACAGAGTCCTGACCTCAACCTGCTAGAACACCTTTGGGATGAATTGGAGCGGAGACTGAAAGCCAGGCCTTCACGTTCAACAAATGCGGTTCTGGAAGAATGGTCAAACATTGTAATAGACACACTCCTAAACCTTGTGGACAGCCTTCCCAGAAAATTTGAAGCTGTTCTAGCTGCAAAGGGTGGGCCAACTCAATATTGAACCCTACGGACTAAGACTGGGATACTATTAAAGTTCATGTGCGTGTAAACGCAGGCGCCCCAATACTTTTGACAATATAGTGTATAAGTAAGCCTTAGTTCACATCAGTGCGGCTTTGAAGTCTCGCTACTTCAGCTCAATTTCAAAGCCGCGCATTAGAGCGATTTTCACTGCCGTAATGCTGATTTCATTGCATCTTGCGACTTCATTTAACAGAAATCTATGAAAGTTGCAATGAAATCGGTAAAAAGTAGTGCAGGAACCTTTTTTTTTTATAATTGCCACAATGAGTTGTGGAGATATGAACGGTTCCATTACCGGCAGTAGGGTGCGACTTGGAACTGTCAAAGCGCATGCCAAGTCACATTGGGCCAAATCTGTTTTTCTCTTCATTGCAGCAATAAGTTGACAAGAGGTTCTACCTTTCTCTGTATGTATGTATGTATATATCTGTTTTAGTTGTAACCAACTCTCTGCAGTTCTATAGGCCAGCTCCCTGGGCACCATATCTGATACACTTTTTAGTATCTTTGCATAGAATTTTCTTGGAAAACCTTTTACGAGTTAGGTTGCCTTCCTCACATTTCTTGGCTTGGGATTGACGTTCGGGAACGTGGGAGGAAACTGGAGTACCAAGAGTAATCCCACACAAAACCTAAGAGATCATGCAAACTCCATGCAGATAGTGCCCTGACACTAAGCCACGGTGCCAACCTAACCCTTCCCTATTCTATCCAAAACTGGAAAAAAACAAGTATAGACTTTGCATACACTTAAGGCAGCCTATAAAATTTAAATGTACTCATGGCGCAATGACAATCCCTTTTTCTTCTAACGGACTTGCTATGGGTTACTGCCCTTTGCACTTCAGCTTTGTCTCATTAAATAGGTCTGATAATGTCTTTAGAGACAACTTACTTTCTATCAGGTCGTGCAGAACACCCCTTGGGCATATGTAATAAGTCAAAAATCAATATGCAAAGTTAATTAACAACCAATAGGTGATTATCTTTTATCGGTTCAGATCTTTCACATGCTTACTTGCCCATAGCTACCAGTCCTTTGCCTCCCACTGGAAAATATAAGAAAGAATCCAATTTGCTGCTTTGGACAACAGTCCCCATTCTCTTTGCACCATCGTTATAAAGTCAAAGCATTAGTCTTCTCTGTTGGCATAAACTGCTTGCAAAGGCTTAGAAAACCTACCTTGTATTTTCAAAACGTTTACGCATGTCTTCTTCTTTTTTTTTTTTTTTTTTTTGTGACTGCCCAGTGGCCACAACCGAGTGACCCCGGATCCTGGTAGGTGGTCAGAAATGCAGCACACTGGGGGCAGGATAACGCGGCCTCCAAGATGATCTTCTGCACCAGTCGGTCCATGCTCGCTGATGGTGGGCACTCTATCACTGGCGGTGGTGATGTTTGCTTGTTGCAGTTATCCAATATTGCTCCGGTTGACTTTTAACCACTTAAGGACCACCCCACGTACATGTACTGCGGCAGAACGGCCCTTAAGTGCAAAATCATGTACCTGTACGTGATTTCTGTTGTTGGCTCTGGAGTGCCAAGGCATGCCACTGGAGCCACACCCGCTCTGGGATTGGACACAGTGGGAGCCAAAATCATTGGGTCCGGCGGCTGTGATGGCCGCCGGGTCCTGCCAATTGTTCGTAGGAGAGGCTATGTAAACAAGGCAGACCGCCGTTCTGTCAGAGAGGAGAAAAGAGATCTTGTGTTCCTGCTAATCTCTCTCCCTCCAGTTAAGCCACCCCCCACACAGTTAGTAAGCACACCCTAGGAGCACGCTTAACCCTTTGATCACCCCTGATGTTAACCCCTTCACTACCAGTTTCATTAGGACAGTGGCAGTGCATTTGTTTTTAGCACTGATCACTGTATTGGTGTCACTGGTCCCCCAAAAAGTGTCACTTGGGGGTTGATTTACTAAAGCTGGAGAGTGCAAAATCTGGTGCAGCTGTGCATGGGAGCCAATCAGCATCTAACTTCAGCTTGTTCAAATAAGCTCTGACAAAGAAACCTGGAAGCTGATTTCTGTGTAGAACTGCACCAGATTTTGCACTCTCCAGCTTTAGTAAATAAACCCCTAAGTGTCAGATTTGTTCGCCGCAATGTCGCAGTCCTGCTAAAAATCGCTGATCGCTGCCATTACTAGTAAAAAAATATAAAAAAAAAAAAATAGTCTCTAAATCTATCCCATAGTTTGTAGACACTATAACCTTTGCACAAACCAATCAATATACGCTTATTTGGATTTTTTTAAACAAAAATATGTAGCAGAATACATGGTGGACTAAATTGATGTAGAAATTAGATTTTTTTTTTTTTATTGGATGTTTTATAGCGGAAAGAAAAAAAAAATAATAAAAAAATTAAATATATAATAATTTTTTTTTTTTTTTTTCAAAACTGATGCTCTTTATTGTTCTCTATTTGTGGGAAAAAAATGGACATTGATTTTATTTGGGTACAGCTTCACACGACTGCGCAATTGTCAGTTAAAATAACGCAGTGCCGTATCTCAAAAAATGGCCTGGTCATTAAGGGGGTAAGACCTTCCGGGGCTGAAGAAGTTAAAATGGTAGTCTTCTTCGTAACGACTGCTGCACTGAACCGACTGGACCACAACTAAAGACAAATACACTAGGTCAGGGGTTTCCAACATTTGACCTTCCTGGGCCACATTGGAAGAAGCAGAATTATCTGGGGCCACACATAAAATACACTAACCGTAGGATAGTTGATGAGTAAAAAAAGTCGGGATGATCACTATATAGATAATGTACCTATCTGAGAACAATTTTCCTTTATCTGCAAATATTCTTTTTATGGATTCTGTTTTCATTTGCGATGTGGAAAGCCATGCTAGAATTAAAAAAGCAAATAGATAAGGGGATTGGATTTCAACTATATACGTGCCAGGGTTGCCAACTGTCAGTAAGTTCACGGATAGTTTGTAAAATCCGTGATTTTTACATCTGTCTGTAGCGGACATTCATGGACAGATGTAAAATTCATGCATTTTACAAACCGTCCTTGAATTTCAGGATGGTTGCCAACCCTGGTATGTGCTCTGTGGGGCGGTTGTGGGCAGGGGGCCTTGGGGGGGTCAAAACTGAAATCTAGGGGGCACAGCCCACCCCAGCACCCCCCTAGATACAGCCATGAATCATTTACTTGCCTGGAGCTATCGGAAGTTCATGCATTCACTGCTGCCGGTGCTATTACAAACACGCCAGCCCTTGCGTCCCTCCAGATGAGCCTGTGTCTGGCTTCTCATTGTTGGCTGCGGTGGCTGCTATGCTTGCACTGCGTTCCAGGCGTCCCTCCATATGTGCATGTGCCTAGCTAGTCCCTGCCTAATGCAGTGGCTTCTATGCTTGCATGGTGCTCCTCCAGACATGCTTGGGGCACATGCTGAACTCTCTTGGGTAGCATGCGGCCCACGGGCTGCGGCTCGGACACCCCTGCACAAGATGGTAATGGCCTCAGTGATCCACTCTGTCCGTTGCCACTTTTTGGACAGTGCACTTTCCCAAAAGGCTTTGTGTACACAAATGGTCAAAAGCATAAAAACGCTGGTTGTAAAAATCCAAGAATGTGAAGCTGCAGTTGCCGCATACAACCTGCCATACAAGTGAATGGGCATACTGTTGCAAAGGCTGATGCTTGCTTGGTTTTGGTGATTTACCCATGTATGTGCATACACTGTACACTATATTACCAAAAGTATTGGTACACCGGCCTTTAGTGGCTCCCCAGTCTTAGTCCGTAGGATTCAATATTGAGTTGGCCCACCCTTTGCAGCTATAACAGCTTCAACTTTTCTGGGAAGGCTGTCCACAAGGTTTAGGAGTGTCTATGGGAATGTTTGACCATTCTTCCAGAAGCGCATTTGTGAGCTCAGGCACTGATTTGGACTATAAGGCCTGGCTCGCCTTCCCTGCCAGTGTCATTAGTACTGTGACAGTGCATTGTATTAGCTCTGGTCAATTTATTGGTGTCATTTAGGGGTTGATTTACTAAATCTGAAGAGTGCAAAATCTGATGCAGCTGTGCATGATGGCCAATCAGCTTCTAACTTCAACTTGTTCAGTTAAGCTTTGACAAATATCCTGGAAGCGTATTGGTTTCTATGCAGAGCTGCACCAGATTTTGCATTCTCCAGTTTTAGTAAATCAACCCCGAAGTGTCCGATTTGTCTGTCAGTCCCACTAAAAATCGCTGATTGCTAACATTACTAGTAAAAAAATAAATAAAGAAAAATTCCATAAACATTTCCCATAGTTTGTAGATACTATAACTTTTGCCCAAACCAATCATCAGGGTGGAGAAATGCAGCTTAGTTATGTAGCATGAGGCTGTATATTCTGTAATGTTTACATTATTGGTAAACTCATTCAATGAAATACAAGCTCTGCAAGCTGACATAACTGGCAATGTTACTGTTTTAATTAAATAAATTAATTTGAGTAGTTCTTCAACTAGGTGTGATTAACCTAAAATCAGTTCTGATATCGCTATTTTACTAACCTGACAGCTTATTATTCTAAATAGGAAACCTTCATTTTGTTTGCAAATATTAAAGATTCTAACTACCAGCAAGAATAAGTCCTTACATTTAACCACTTGCCGACCGCCGATCGGCATCTGACGGCGACAAAGTGGCTCGTTCCCGCAAATCGCCGTCATACGACGGCGGCTGCGGGAACGAGTTTAGTGAGCGCGCGCGCGCGCGCCGCCGGAGGCGCGCCCGCGCGCTCACTGTGTCCAGGGGGGGCCGGGGAGCGGGTGCGGCGGCTTCGATTGCCGCCGGCCACCCGCGATGACCCCCCCGGAGCGAATGAGCGGAGGTCCGTGTATGTAAACACGGACCTCCGCTCTGTGTGAGGGGGAAGGGCTGTGATCACAGCCTTCCTTTACGTGAAGGCTGTGATAACTTCCCTTCCCCAGATAGGCAGTCCCCCCCATACAGTTAGAACACGCCCAGGGAACATAGTTAACCCTTAGTGCGCCCCCTGCAGGTTAACTCCTTCACTGCCAATGGCATTTACACAGTAATCAGTGCATTTTTATAGCACTGATCGCTGTATAAATGCCAATGGTCCCAAAAAAGTGTCAAAATGGTCCGACATGTCCCCTGAAATATCGCAGTACCGCAAAAAATCGCAGATCGCCGCCATTTTTAGTAAAAAATAAAAAAAATTAAAAACCCCAAAAATGAATTCTCATCATCCGTAAACGCGACCACTTTTGCGCAAACCAATCAATAAACGCCGATTGCGATTTTTTTTATCGCAAATATGAGGAAGAATATAAATCGGCCAAAAACGGTGAAAAAAAATGTTTTTTTATATTTTTTTTTTTTGGATTTGTATTTTAGGAAAAAGTAAGAAATTTGGGTTTTTTTGCAAAATTGTCGCTCTTCTTTTGTTTATAGCGGCGATCAGAAATGACGCAGAGGGGATCAAATACCACCAAAAGAAAGCTCTATTTGTGGGAAAAAAAGGACGCAAATTTCGTTTGGGTACAACGTCGCACGGCCGCCCAATTGTCAGTTAAAGCGACGCAGCGCCGAATCGCAAAAAGGGCTCCGGTCCTAAAGCTGGAAATCCTTCCGGGGCTGAAGTGGTTAAAGAGCACCTCTCATTTCAGATCCATCATGGCAGCGCCTGTTAGTGGGCATCCACTCACCTGCTGCCACCACGTCCCTCACCTTGTTGTGTCACTGCCACATCACCAGCCGTCCCATTAAAGTGAATGGGACGGTCAGTGAGTCAACAGCGGGTCAGAGGAGGACATGCCACTGTGGGACAGAGATGAAAGTTGCTATTTAAATATGATTTAAATCAAGCCTTTTTACTAATGATTTAAATCAAGTTCACCCTGCAATCAATATACGCTTATTGAGATTTTTGTTTACCAAAAACATGTAGCAGAATACATATTGGCCTAAATTGATGAATACATTTGGGGTCAGATTTGTCCGCCGTAATGTCGCAGTCCTGCTAAAAATTGTAGATCGCTGCCATTACCAGTAAAAAAAAAAAAAAAAAAAAAAGAAAAATGAAAAGTCCATAAATCTATCCCCTATTATGTAGATGCTATAACTTTTGCACAAACCAATTAATATATGCTTATTGTAATTTTTTTTTCACCTAAATCTGTAAAACAATACATATTGGCCTAAATTGATGAATGAATTTAGTTTTTTTTTTTTTTATATATATATATATATTTTGGATATGTATTATAGCAGAAAGTAAACAAAAATATATATATATATATATATATTTTTTTTCAAAATTGACGGGCTTTTTTGTTTAACCAGTACAGAACCACGCTATAGCCGAAAGACGGCTACAGTGCGGCTCTGAAAATCCGGGAGGACGTCCATGGATGTCCTGCCTCGTGCGCGCTCCCCGCGCGCACTCGCAGCCTGCGGCGGCGCACTCTCGCTGCCGCCGCACGCTACGTGGGCGTGCCCGCGGGTCGGGCGGACTTGATGTCCACCCGAGACCCGCCGATCACTTGTAGCAGCCTCAGAACGGGGAACCGCCAATGTAAACACAGCGGTTCTCCGTTCTGTGAATGGGACAAGACAGATCTACTGATCCTTGTCACTGGAATCAGTTAGATCTGTTATGTCCCGACCAGCCCATCCCCCCCCCACAGTTAGAACACACCCAGAGAACACTGTTAACCCCTTCACTGCCCCCTGCAGGTTAACCCCTTCACTGCCAATGACATTTATACAGTAATCAGTGGACATTTAAATTTCTGATCGCTGTATAAATGTCATTGGTCCCAAAAATGTGTCAAAAACGTCCGACATGTCTGCTGCAATATCGCAGTCCCGATAAAAATCGCAGATCGCCGCCATTACTAGTAAAAAAAAAAAAATAGTAAAAACGCCATAAATCTATTCCCATAGTTTGTAGGCGCAATTGCTTTTTGCGCCGATTTGCGATTTTGTTTTTTTATTTTTAACCAAAAATATGTAGAAGAATATATATCGGCCAAAACTGATGAATAATTTTCTTTTTTATATATATTTTTTTTGGATATTTATTATAGCAAAAAAAGTAAAAAATATTGTTCTTTTTTCAAAATCATCGCTCTTTGTTGGTTTATAGCGCAAAAAATAAAAACCGCAGAGGTGATCAAATACCACCAAAAGAAAGCTCTATTTGTGGGGAAAAAAATGATAAAAATTTTGTTTGGGTACAACGTCGCACGACCGTGCAATTCTCATTCAAAATGCGACAGTGCTGAAAGCCTAAAATTGGTCTGGGCAGGAGGGGGGTTTAAGTGTCCAGTAAGGAAGGGGTTAAAGCGCAAAAAATAATAACCACAGAGGTGATCAAAAACAACCAAAGGAAAGCTCTATTTGAGGGGGGGGGGGGGAAGGACATACATTTTATTTGGGTACAACGTCGCACGACCGGGCAATTGTCAAAGTAGCTCAGTGCCATATCGCAAAAAATGGGCCTGGTCGTGAAGGGGGTAAAACTTTCTGGGGCTTAACGAAAATAATATGATCTGGTATCGTGCGAGAAAAATGTTCATGTTTGTCCCTTTTGGACAATATCGGATGAACTGTTGTGATCGGATCTCGAAAGCTGTGTACTAATGATCTGAATATCGTACAATCACTTTGAAAGCAGTATTTTTTGTACGATTTTCTGATTGTGTGTGCGGGCCTTAATGATGAAATTGAAGAAAAAGACGTTTAGAATGATCTTTGTCCCATTGACAGGAGAAGGCTGATTTGTTGCTGTATACCTAGGCCAACCAGGGGCCCCATAGGGTGAGCAGGGTTCCTACTCTGTGTTAGAAGCTTACAAGTAGCTTATAGGAACATCAGCTGTCACTCCCGTGACCCCAGCAACATGCTTTGGGTTTCAGTTTCTCTGTAGCAAAGGCTTAATTTTGTTACAGCATTGAATCACACAGTGTGACTTTTGAAATGAAATGTGGCAGTGTCACTTGTAAAGAAAAGACTTCTAACCGGCCTCCTTTCTGAAGATTGTTGTCTATTCAAACATTTGACTTTGACCCAAAACCCCCCCTCTGCTCCCTCTTGACCATAAATAGACACCATGACCTTCGGGGTCAGAAAGATTCTCTTTGCTGGAGCTGGAATAGAATTCTAGATTTCATCTTCATCTTTTATTTTTTTTTCCTCCCTTTCCTTTCTTCTAACGGTTTTCAGAAGGCATTCCGCCAAGAAAGTAAATTCAGTCCATGACAGCCCCGTCAGCAGCTGGGAGGAGCGTCCAATGTTGACATTGTATTCCTTATTTAACGCTTTCATGGCTGTGGATTCCAGATCCTGGCCAGGGTGATCTTCCACCTTTTCTCCTTTAAACTTTCTTGTTTATCATGATGACTGGTAATTGTGTAACAAGAAAAATATGTAACATTTTGTGTTTGTTATGTGAGATAGCTACAAAGGTTGTTTGTATCTTGCTTGTTGATAATGATACAAATGTCAAGGCATTGCAGAGTTGTGTTTTTTTGCCCCTGGGCATGTGCCATGTCTTATAGATCAGCTCTGGTTAAAAAGGTACAACTGCTGAAATCATTATATACGACCATTTAAACGGTTTTTTTAACCCCCCATCCCCGCCACTTCCCAATTGTAAAGGGAATGCATCCAATACACACACAGATTTGTGTGTCACTGCCTGCCACCTCCACTGATTGAAATCATAACTTGCATAAAGCAGAATAATGGAAGCTCCCAGAGACGTAACTAGAACCTTCAGGGCCCGGGTGCAAGAAATTAGGAAGGGCCCCCCCTGACCTCTGGCCAGGGCCCTTCCCTCTTCTTGCTGATCCTGGGGCCCTTTACTCCTATCACGGGTCCCTTTATTATGGTCCCGCAGCGGGACCCTGGGAACAGCAGAAGACAAGTAAACTGGATAGGAGGGGCGGCAGGGGCAGCATATAGAGGGACCAATCTCCTGCATTAGGAGGAAAATGGAATAAATAAAACTTCTAAATGTCACCCCCGCCATCACTCCTATCCAGGTGTACAAGGGAGGCACATGGGCCCCCTGGAGCATGGGGCCCGGTTGCAATCGCAACCCCTGCAACCCCTATCGTTACGCCCTTGGAAGCTCCTATTTCAGAACTATATTCCCCGAGAGGCTGGGCTGTGACTTGTGGAGGAGAGGCTGCATACAGGGTGTACAGAACCATTATTACCAGGGTGATTTTACAGGGTTTTTTTTTTTCCCTTTCTCCTTTTCTTTTAAAATATGCTTGTAACGTTAAAGTGCAATAAACTTTATAAAAACATGTTTGAATAAATATACACATTATAATGAATTTTTTTTAACCACCTCAGTACCGAGCCTGTTTTTTGGGTTCGGTGTTTACAAGTTTTTTTGCTATAAAATTACTTAGAACCCACAAACATTGTATATTTTTTTTCTAACACCCTAGAGAATAAAATGGCAGTCATTGCAAAACTTTGTCACACCGTATTTGCGCAGCGGTCTTCCAAGCGTGCTTTTTTTTTTTTTTAAATAAATCGTTTTTTAGTTAAATAAGAAAACAGTAAAGTTAGGCCAATTTTTTTCCGTATTGTGAAAGGTAATGTTACGCCGAGTAAAATGATACCCAACATGTCATGCTTCAAAATTGCAGCTTAAAAATCTCCATTGGCGACTTTTAAAAAATTCTACAGGTTTAGCAGTTTTGCGTTACAGAGGAGGTCTAGTGATAGAATTGTTGCTCTCGCTCTAACGATCGCGGCGATACCTCACATGTGTGGTTTGAACACTGTTTTCATATGTGGGCGGGACTTGCATATGCGTTTGCTTCTGCTCGCGATCTCACAAGGACGGGGCGCTTTAAGGGGTTTTTTTTTTTTTTTTTCTTTGAATTATTTATTTTACTTTTTACTTTTTATTTTTACACTGTTCTTTTAAAAAAAAAATGATCACTTTTATTCCTATTACAAGAAATGTAAACATTCCTTGTAATAGAAAAAAGCACGACAGGACCTCTTAAATATGAGATCTGGGGTCAAAAATACCTCAGATCTCATATTTACGCTAAAATGAAAAAAAAAAAAAAAAAAAAAAAAAAAATGACAGCCCCCCCAAAAAAAAATAACGGGCCCTTTAAGACCGTTGGGCGGACGTGACTTCTGACATTATTTCCACCCTGCCATACTATGGAGCCGCTTACTCGGCCCTCGGACACTGGGGGGGGGGGCAGATCGAATCATCTCCGTCGCTGCCGGCGGGTCCAGTAAACGGCCGAGATGATCGGAAATAGGCGGGAGGGGGGCACCTCTCCTGCCACTGATAAAAGTGATCTTGCAGCGAATCCGCCGCTAAGACCACTTTTATCAGACAGGGAATCGCCTGAAGAAATAAAAGCTGCGGGCACCATTCAGATATCACTTCTCAAAGGTAGCGATGTCATATGACATCCACCCAAACAGAAGTGGTTAAAGAATCCTTCACAGTACTGCGATTTGAAAGTCCCACGACTTATGGTGTGACTTTGCCAGACGACTTGAATACTACTTTGATGTGGCTAAGAGTCGGTTCATACTGCTGCGATGCGGGAACCCTGCGAATCTACTGCAAGTTCCCGCATTTCATGTCTCTCGGCGGCAGTTCACACTGCCATATGTGAACTGCAGGGAGTGTCAATAGAAAGCAAATGACACCCCCAAATCAGTTTGCATATCGCACTGCGAACTGCAAACAAGCACAGCAATCGGATCGCATGGTGTGAACACCTATGCTATCCAATTCTGCTGCTGTGGAAAAAAAGGGTCCAGTGCGAGTTTGCTGCGATTGCGATGCAAATTCAGCCATACTATCTCAATGTATGTGATTCACTGTAGTGTGGTGAGAATCGCATCCGATCTGGCCGCACGCAGTAGTGTGAACTGGCCCTTAATGTGAATTTGGAAGCATCTTTTGGTAATGTCAGATCCAAATCACATCAATATAGATCAGGATCCTATTTGGAGGAGACTTCCATTAAAGTCTATGGGCACAAGTCAGATAAAAGTCCCCTTGAAGTAGCATAGGCACCTTTTCTAAACTTAGAGCGACTTCAGTAGTGCTAATTAATACAGTTCCCATTGACTAAGATGGGATTTCACATGTCATTCGAATTGGAGTCCCACAAGTTTGATCCCAAGTTGCGACAGTGTGAACCGAGTCTAAAATCTACTTTAAAAAAAACAAAAAGCAAAATCTATTTTTTTTTTTTAGTCTTCAGTTGTAGTGCTGTTCACTGCCAATATTAGCCATTCCTTTCATAGGGTGACAAAGCTGAACCTATGAAAGGAAAAGCAAATTTAAAAAAAAGCAAGCAAGAACCCTCCCCCCCCCCCCCTTTTTTATTTATTATTTATTTTTTTTACAAAAATTCCAGCTTCATAATTTGTTCATTTTGAGTTTTACATACACTTTAATGCAGGACTGGACAAATCCCTGGAAACCTTGTAGCCATTGCTCCATAAAAATTACAGCTAGTGCCTAACTTTTGCAGTTTTCTCTAGTTGTCAATGGAGCTGGCTCCTTATTCAGTTCCGGGCACCTTGCGCACATTTACTGCGACAAGGCGGGCCCGGCTGCGCGCAACGGCGTACTCCTACGTCATTCCATGCAGTAGCTCTTGGGAGTGCATGCCCTCCCCCAGAGATGGGATCACGCGCTAATTGGCCAGTGGGGGAGCCAATCAGCGAGTCTGGCGGACCGATGTGCACCGGCCACCCACGATCGTTCCCGGAAGAGGCAGAACGGCGATCTGCCTATGTAAACAAGGCAGATCGCCGTTCTGTCAGAGGGAAAGAGAGAGATCTTGTGTTTCTGCTAAGCAGGAATTCAGATCTCTTTATTTTCCCAGTCAGACCATCCCCTACACAGTTAAAAAGCACCACCTAGGGACACACTTAACACTTTGATCGCCCCTGATGTTAACCCCCTTCCCTGCCAGTGTCATTAGTACAGTAACCGTGCATATTTTTAGCACTGATCATTGTATTGGTGTCACTGATCCCCAAAGTGTCAGGTGTCCGCTTTGTCCACCATAATGTCGCAGTCCCGCTAAAAATCGCTGATCGCCGCCATTACTAGTTCAAAATATGAAAAAAAAAAATAAAAAGTCCCTAAATCCTATCCCATAGTTTGTAGACACTATAACTTTTGCGCAAACAAATCAATATACACTTATTGGGATTGTTTTTACCAAAAATATGTAGCTGACTACAAATTGACCTAAATTCATGAAGAAATTTAGATTTTTTTTTAAAAAAATTTATTGGATATGTATTATAGCAGAAAGTAAAAAATATTGTTTTGTTTTTTTTTCAAAATTGTTGCTTTTTTTGTATATAGCGCAAGAAATAAAAGCCACAAAAGGGATCAAATACCACCAAAAGAAAGCTCTGTTTGTGGGGAAAAAAAAGGACATACATTGTATTTGGGTACAGCGTCGCACGACCACGCAGTTGTCAGTTAAAGTAACGCAGTGCCATATCGCAAAAAAATGGCCAGGTCATAAGGGGGGAAAAATCATTAGGCCATTCAATTTAAAGTCACCCCCCCCCCCCCTTTTTTATTTCTTACACCTGTTTACCTGATTGCGGGTCTTGCACATTTAAGGTACTCACCCACCCAGGGGACCCAGCATAGTCCTACTGAGATCCGTTTCTTTTCTCCCCCCCTGTTGACGCACCAGCACGCTGCGACATGGGTTTATGTTACATACAGGAAAAAAAAGGGGTGTTTGTCTCGAAAGAAAACCACCATAAACTAGGGAAAACACCGAAAATAAAGAACGCGATATATGTTTTTTTCGTTGTTAAAACTTTTTTTTTGTTTTGTTATAAAAAATGAAA
>BLSH010158756.1:1040277-1051506 GCA_018402905.1 Glandirana rugosa | reverse complement strand
CCCCCGCCCCCCCCCCCCCAGTGCACATCTTTTGGTGTAAGAATTGAAGGCGAGCAGAAAGCGCTGAACAGTGGCTACATCCAATTAGATGTGGCCTTTTGGGTATTTTGACGACCAGTGGGGCAATTGTAAAAATTCAATAGCCACGGAGAGAGATGCATCCATCCGTGCTGTATGGCATGAATGGAGAAACCTGTTAGATCTTTAAGAATATGTTCTAGGCCTCATGCACACGTGCAAGACGTTTACAGCAGCTGTTTTAGCTGCAGACGGTTTTTTCTGCAGTCAATAAACTCTCCATCATGTTATCCTATGTGTTCATGCACACATTGGCTGTTATCAATTGTTTTTAGCAGTGACGTTTTTGAGCTGTAAAAAAACCCCAAGACCAGTGGGTTCTGAGAGATGTTTTTCAGCTGTAAAAACTTTCAAACGCTCAAAAAAAAATGCAGCTTAACGCCGATCGCCAACTTTTTTGGACGTTGTAGATCAATTGAGAAGTAAAAAAAAAAAAAGATGCTGGCCCTTTAAAACGCGCAAAACCGCCAGTAATATAAAGCTAATAACAGCTGAAAAAAATCACTGATAAGCTACTGATGTTTTTAGGATGTTTTTTTAACATCCTGTGCGCATGAAGCCCTACTCTTTATAAGTGTGACTACAGGAAATTAAGGGAAGAGGCATCGCTAGAGAGAAGTTCTAACTCATTCTTACTCTATTAAAAAAAAAGCTTCTGCTCCTACCACTGTCCCCATTGGAGAGATTTCCCATCACTTCCTGTTCCCTGCTGTTAGTGCTGGGATCGCAGGAATGTCACTAATGAGGATGCATACAGCAATAAAATAAAAAAAACTGTACACATTTAAAGCCACTTTACAACTATTGAGTACATGGCTCAGCCGCCTGCCAGTTATGCATTGCGCATGTTTGACTTTTTGAATTGCATACTAATGGAATGGTAATCCTGAATGCAGTTAATAAGTGACATGTTTTCAGGCAGCCACTGGGAGATCCCCTGCAGAGTTTTATTGTGATCAGCTACTTCTATCCACTTGTGCTCCCTCTATCACCATCGGTTAATAGGCTTTTTGTAATGTTTACAAAGCTGTTTACTACGATGTACTTATTATTCCTGTTTTCTGTGCTGTTGCCATCATTTGCAATGCTGATCAGACACATTCTGACCACTTTCTAAACACTTACTATTTGCTTGCCAAGTGCCAAACAAAAGTCTATAGCCGTTTGCTTACCAGTTCAACAAACTGTTACTACCTGATAGTCGAAAGACCTTTTAAAGCATGAGTAAACCCAAGAACAAAATGTAAATTATTGTAGCTTGCCAGCTGCATTAGTTGTCATTTTTCTTGATAAGAACACACTTGTTGATCTTGCCAGAAATGCAGTATCCTTGTTCCTGAAAGATTAAATAAAAACAATGTTATCTTTCTTGTGTTCACTACAAACCCCACCTTCCTCCATGTAATGAAGATGAACAAAGGTGGACAAGTTTAAAATCCAGCCTGGATGATAGCTATGGCTCCTTATATACATACACAGAGGAGGATTGAGCATAGCTGCTGGGGACAGGAAGTGTTTTAGGCCGGCCACACACGGTTCGAAGCCCGGCCAGTTCAGCAGGAACCAGTCGAGATTCGAACCGTGTATGGACAGGCTGAATGTACCAAGATGATCAATCGGTCAACTTTGGTACAACCAGCCTTTGGGGTTTTACCAGCCATTAACGCTAGCGGCTGCCAGAGCCCCTAGTAATAATCACTGTCTTCTCTCTGCGGGGACAGCTTCCTTTTTGGCCCTATAGATTTTAATTAAAGCACCTGAAAAAGGCATTTTTCAGGTGCACCAGTTTAAAAATCGAATGGGATTAAAAACAAGTGATTCTACTGAAGTGATTCCTGTACTACAAGTTGTACATAAAAATTCATCTAAACTGCCTGGCTATGCTAAGTGTGAATAGGGGGTACAGTGTAATGATCTGCAGTCTCAGCCACATGGAAATCATTTCTACAAAGGTTATGGCAGCTCGAGCACATGCAACGTTTTGTTCAAGTTTAGGCTAAGTGCATATAGCCAGTGGTGAATAAACCCTAGTTTAAGCATCAGGTATCATAAGAATTTACGTTTTCACCAATCACATCTTATGTGCCATCACATTCCTATTGAGGTACTATATTAATGTGACAGCACCTAGCAGATAAAAAAATACCACTTTCTTATAAGGCTATTTATGTTACAGTGAGCAGGTAGGTATTCCTGCATTATAACATTTAAAGTGGGATGCCCATTGGACTGTGCTGACCATGAAAGGCCCGCTGTACAGTCTAGAGCAAACTAGTAAGAGGTCTTCTGGACCGCTTTACTAGTTCATTAAGTAAAAGGGTCCTCCCAAATATTTCTGTGAAGGGACTCATTTATCCAAGTTGTGCTATATCTAGTAATAGTTGGCCACATTTAATTAACTAGACTTGTTCTTTGATGTTGAAGATATTTCATTGCTTATCCAAGCCACTGGTTTAGTTCTGAGTGTCAGGAAAATACTCCAGCATTTATATCCACACAGGTAGCACCAACACCCGAATCCCATCATCATGGAGGGGCAGATGTTTTTTTTTTTTTTTTTAACAGGTTGGAAGGCATACAAATTGTGGAGCCACAATGTTTTAGTTCTAGTCCCATCCTTGGTGTCGAGGAGACTTCATAAGTGTTAATTCTTCGATATACATGGCTAAGGTGTGAATTGTTAATATTCCAGGGTAGAGTAGTGAAAATGGCATTCTGTGTCGATGATGCATAGTGTTGAAACGCCTGCACCCCCTGTTACGTGATGGTGGTTCCAGTTTGACAAGATGGCCTCCTTTTTTAGAGCTAGTTGTCACTTCAGTCCAAGATGGAAAAGTTAGGAAATACGTTCAACCCTACAAAACATGTCTAGTTAAATATATGACCTAGGCCGGCCATAGACGGAGCGATTTTCTTTCCTACAGCCATGAATTGCAGGGAAGAAAATTGTTTGATTTTCCCCATCCCACTGAGCTATTGTGTTCCGCCAGGAGAACACAGTAATTACTGCTAGCGGCTATAGCCACTGGCAATGATCATATGCTAAAAACCCAACATGCTGGTAGCACCCAAGTTGATCTATGGATCGACTTTGGTATAATCAGCCTGCCCATAGATGGATTGAATCTCAACCAGTCCCTGCTGAACTGGCCAAGATTCGATCCATCTATGGTCGGCTTAACTACTTCTAAATATGGTCTTCCCAAATGTGTGTTCTGAGCAAACCATTCTAATCTGCTGTGAGTTCCGACAAGCACATACCACTTTGCTTATCTGTTTCCTGGATTTTAATTTTTTTTTTTTTTGCTGGTGGAAGGATGAGGGGTCTTTGTCACCCGGTGTGGCCTTTTTTTCCAGGCACAGCAGGCTGTACCTGGACACACACAGGACACAGGTACAGTGGAGACTTTGGAGATCAGACAGCAGTCACTATTGTATGTATAGAGCAAACACTGCTTAATGAAAAGAGACTGGGTATATTTGAATAGGTTGAGTACATATATTTACTTGTCCTTTCAGCCTCAGTCCCGGGGTCCTCCTCTTGTGTCTGTACATCTGCATGTGTTGACTTTGCCATTGAGGAAAGTAATGAGGTTGCTGTATATGGGGAATACAATAAAATAGTTGTTTTTTTTTTTCTGCCCCGATTCTAATCAGCAAATTTTTCTCTCATTAAGGGTCGATTAACCCCTTTAGTACGACACAGCTTTTTTTTTCTTTTTTCAGTGTTGGGCAATCCTTTAGTGATAGAACCACAGCAGCTTAGGATGTTAGTCTCATTTTAGTAGTGTGTCTATCGCTCTATCGTAATATTGGTTCTTTGCAGGATATCATCTCTGATCAGAGGTTGTGATAGGGACAGATGCATGATCAGAGGTTGTGATCGGGACAGATTCATGATCAGAGGTTGTGATCGGGACAGATTCATGATCAGAGGTTGTGATAGGGACAGATTCACGATCAGAGGTTGTGATCGGGACAGATTCATGATCGGAGGTTGTGATCGGGACAGATTCATGATCAGAGGTTGTGATAGGGACAGATGCATGATCAGAGGTTGTGATAGGGACAGATGCATGATCAGAGGTTGTGATCGGGACAGATGCATGATCAGAGGTTGTGATCGGGACAGATGCACGATCAGAGGCTGTGATAGGGACAGATGCTTGATCAGAGGCTGTGATAGGGACAGATGCTTGATCAGAGGCTGTGATAGGGACAGATTCATGATCAGAAGTTGTGATAGGGACAGATGCTTGATCAGAGGCTGTGATAGGGACAGATTCATGATCAGAGGTTGTGATAGGGACAGATTCATGATCAGAGGTTGTGATAGGGACAGATGCATGATCAGAGGTTGTGATCGGGACAGATTCATGATCAGAGGTTGTGATAGGGACAGATTCATGATCAGAGGTTGTGATAGGGACAGATGCATGATCAGAGGTTGTGATGGGGACAGATGCATGATCAGAGGTTGTGATGGGGACAGATGCATGATCAGAGGTTGTGATAGGGACAGATGCATGATCAGAGGTTGTGATAGGGACAGATTCATGATCAGAGGTTGTGATAGGGACAGATGCATGATCAGAGGTTGTGATGGGGACAGATGCATGATCAGAGGTTGTGATGGGGACAGATGCATGATCAGAGGTTGTGATGGGGACAGATGCATGATCAGAGGTTGTGATGGGGACAGATGCATGATCAGAGGTTGTGATCGGGACAGATGCATGATCAGAGGTTGTGATAGGGACAGATTCATGATCAGAGGTTGTGATAGGGACAGATGCATGATCAGAGGTTGTGATAGGGACAGATGCATATTCTGTTTAGCATGTTTTTCATTAATGTACTCGTGAAGCTATGTGTGTTTGTAACTTCTTGATGGCCCTACATGATTCTTACTTGCTGCTTGACATCCTTGCTGTTTGACAGTTGAGTGTAGGGAGCAAGAGAGGCCTGAAACTGCTGTTTAAAGAGGAAATGTGCGGTGAGGCTATAGCATTGAAATAAGAGTGGCAAAGTAGTATCGCTGCTCTTTGTGGAGGGTCTCTATAAATCTTCTTCTACTCAACACTGGGAGCAGTTATCAAAGTAACCCTGCAAGTTCCTTCAGTTTTGGTCCAGAGGCGGGCACAGTCAAAGACGAGCCTTTCTCCTTCACCATACAATTGTACCGTTTGCCCTAACGTTGTAAAACGCTGCGCAAACTGTTTTTTTGTTTTTTTAATTTATTTCAGGTACTTGTATAGCGCTGTCAATTTAAGCAGGGCTTTACATATATATTATACAATTACATCAGTTCCTACCCTCAAGGAGCTTACAATCTAAGGTCCCTAACTCACATTCATACATACATATACTAGGACCAATTTAGACAAGATCCAATTAACCTACCAGCATGTCTTTGGAGTGTGGGAGGAAACCGGAGTACCCGGAGGAAACCCACGCAGGCACAGGGAGAACATGCAAACTCCAGGCAGGTAGTGTCGTGGTTGGGATTCAAACCAGCGACCCTTTTGCTGCGAGGCCGAAGTGCTATCCACTACACTACTGTGCCACCTGATGTGTTGGCACTATATACATTCTGTATAATAATAATAGACAGTCAAAACACGTGGCGAAGTGACAGCCCAAAACATGACTCACAAACCCTCCCTTGGGGTTTGAATGTGGACCTGATATTCTTGCAATAATAAAATGTTGTGGTTTCTTTAAGGCCAGTGTGCCTTGTGGGCTGATTTCTTTTTTATTATTTGATTATATTACATAATATAATAGTGTTCAAGTAATGACCTGTCAATGATTTTTGGACATTGGTTTCAGAAAAGGCAAAATATTGATGGTCCATTTACATCACTGTGTTTTATAAACCTTCATATATTGTGAATTTTAGGCATGGGTTCCTAAATTACCATAAATGACTGTTGTGATAGCGGCTAACTTATTTTTTTCTGCAGGAGCTTGAAGCGCCTCTTTTTAAAGTGGTTGTAAAGCCCTAAGGTTTCTCACCTTAAAGTGATTGTAAAGTCTCATTTTTTTACATAACAAACATGTTATACTTAGCTGCTCTGTGCAGTCGTTTTGCACAGAGCAGCCCGGATCCTCCTTTTCTCAGGTCGCTTTTCTGTGCTTCTCAGGTCCCTCCCTCCTGTTGAGTGCCCCCACAGCAAGCAGATTGCTGCGGGGGCGCCCGAGCCAAGTCACAGCTCCCTGTGTCCATTCAGACATGGAGCCGCGACCTGACCCGGCCCAGCCCCCCCTCTCTCTCCTGATTGGCTCACTGACTTTGACAGCAGCAAGAGCCAATTGCAGTGTGCTGTTGTCTTAGCCAATGAGGAGAGGAGTCCCGGGCAACTGAGACACTCCTGCAACATCACTGATGGGATCAGGTAAGTATTAGGGGGGACTTACGGGAGCTGTCGATACAGGTTTTTTTTTTTTTATCTTTAATACATTAAGATAACAAAACCTGCCGTTACAATCCCTTTATTGCATTCTATGCATTAAGGTGAAAAACCACCTGTGCTGCAGCTCCCCTCTAGACCCCCCCTCTTTCTTACCTGAGCCCCATTTGATCAGGCGATGTGCACAAGTGCAGCGGCTCCAGCCACTGTCTATCTCCTCATTGGACAGATTGATAGCAGCAGGGCCATTGGTTCCTGCTGCTGTCAATCAAAAGCTGTGACATGGGAGCGGGGGACGGGGCCAAGTCCTGCTGTCTGTGTCAATGGAAACAGCTGTGGGACTTGGGAGTGAGCACACACACGGGTACCCGCATTGAAAGCGGCTTTCTGTGGGGGCACCCGATATAGAGGAGGAGCCAGGAGCGTCGGCAGGGGATCCCAGAAGAGAAGGATCAGGGCTGCTCTGTGCAAAACCATTGCACAGAGCAGGTAAATAATAGACATGTTTGTTATTTTTAATTAAAAAGGTGTGCAATCACTTTAAGTACAGTGCCAGTAAAGTTCCATGATGAAAAACACATAGAACATGTTTTAATGGTTGTCTATTTTCTAGCTGATCATAGTTAAAGTTGAAATATAATTAATAATATATCTTGTTTCATACCTGAGGTTGGGATTGTAGTGGAAGCACAGTTATTAAAGCTTGTCATTGCCTTACAAGATTGGATTATGCTATTCACCCCCGGTATGTTACATATATAGGTAAATTGCTGTTACCTTCAGGCCATTGCTGTACACGTTACCCCGCTCCAGCCGTAAAATGGTTTGTGCAAATTAGTCTGGCACCTTCACCATTGTTTCTTCCCGGTGTGAGTCCTCACCACGGGACTCTACAGAGCAACAAGCACTCTTCCAATCACTCCTTCTCTTTATAAAGCTGCCTTAAAATAGCCACAGCCAGGGCAGATATGTCCTATACCATGCTATGTATGTGTGTATTTTTTGTTTTTTACATCTTTTAGTTGTGGTAGGCATAGACGATCTGTAAGTAAGATTTAGGTAATATTTTGTAGGACAAGGATAGGAACCCTTCTTTTAAAAAAAAATGTAATAAAGTCCAAATAGATGGTGCACTCAAAGTGAATGCCATGGATGGTGCTGCGCTAGATCCAGATACAAAGCTGCAAAATCACCATCACTATAAATAATGCGCCACAGAAGGCATTTTGGGGCCTCGCAGGATCCCTTACTCATGATGACACAGTGCCCGCTCTGCATGGGCACCATTCAGAGAATGCCTTGTATGTTTCTCAATAAATACAAGTTCTCTGATTGAATGAGGTTGAGATTGACATTGCCACCTCACCCCTCCACTTTGTCCAATCAGAGAAGACTTTGCATTCATTGAGAAAAATGCAAGTCATTCTTGCTGCTATAAACTGTGGTGACGTGATATCAGTAACCAGCATGCAGGCAGGAGAAAGGAGAGCGCTCTCTGCAGGAAGAAAGACAGGCATTGCAGGAGGGATGGCTGCGGGTTAAGGAAGAGGCAAGGCGAGGTGGAAACGGTTGAGGAGGGGCCAACAGTGTAGGAGCGCTTGTCAGGCACCTTTCATTCAAGGAATGGCTTCTTTACAGGGAACTGGTGGAGCATGCGCTCTAAGAGTGGCAACGCTGGAACCAGAGGGTCAGTTGCTATGCTGTTGCCCCTTACCATAAAGAAGTCCATAGAAAGGACAGGATCAACTAGGTATTTACCAAGAAGGAAAAGTTCCATACTAATAAGCTTCTGCGCACAGGTTTAGAATATACTTTTTTAAAGAAATAGACACAAATAATGTTCGTGTTTAATGATGTTTTAAAGCGATATTAAAGGGGTTGTTAAGTTTCCAGGTTTTTCACCTTAATACATTCTATGCTGCCCCCCAGAGCCCCCCTTTTACTTACCTGAGCTTGATCGTTCCAGCAATGCGAACAAGCCTAGCAGCTCCAGCTGCTATCTCAAGTCCTCATTGGATAGATGGATAGCAGCAGCAGCCATTGGCTCCCACTGCTTTCAATCAAATCCAGTGACACGGGGGGGCGGGGCTGAGACTCAGGAGCGTGCCCGCAGGGAAAGCTGCTCTCCATCGGGGCACTCGATGCAGAGGAGGAGCCAGGAGCACTGGTAAGGGACCCCAGAAGAGGAGGACCACTCTGTGCAAAACCCTTGCACAGAGGAGAGAAGTATAACATGTTTTTTTTAAAATAAACCTTTATATCCCTTTTTAAAGCCTTTAAAAAAAAAAATGTTATACGTACCTGCTCTGTGTAATGGTTTTGCACAGAGCAGCTCGGATCCTCCTCTTCTTGGGTCCCACACTGGTGTTCCTGGCCCCTCCCTCCTGCTGGGTGCTACTTGCTGTGGGGGCACCCAAGCAGGCACACTCCTAAACCACGGCTCTGTGTGTCCATTCACACACAGACCCACGACTCGGCCCCACCCCTTTGTCTCCTGATTGGCTCACTGGCTGTGATTGACAGCTGCTGCCAAAAGCCAATCAGGAGTGCAAGTCCCCAGAGAGGCAAGACTCTTGTGGACATCTCTGGATTGAGAGGGGGCTCAGGTAAGTATTGGGGGGGGGGGGGGCTGCTGCACACAGAAGGTTTTTTACCTGGTGAAAAACCTTGTGCCTTTACAACCACTTTAAAGGAGAAGTCTAGCCAAAGCTCGTTTGGCTGGGCTTCTCCTATGGATCACAGGAGTGCAATGCGTTCTGCACTCCTGTGACCCGTTTTCAACAGAGAGCGGGCTTAAGTCCACTCTCTGCTGACATCACAGGAATCCGTCCAGGCACCGCTTCATCTCGACAATGGAAGTCTGGATCCGCCAGGTGGACTGACAGCCCGCTTAGCATCTCAGCGAGCTGCTGAGAGCCTGAGACGGCCGTTCTGCCTCCTCCACAGCTCAGCACTCCAGTGAGCGAGGAGGGAGGAAAGCAGAGAGCTGCTGATTGACGGTCAGCAGCTCTCTGCTCGGGGAGCTGGGAGAACCGAGCCATCAGCCATGTTCGATCGCTCAGTTCTCAGTGTAGAAGCGCCGGGGGACATCGGACCGATGCTGCATCCACCTAGGTAAGTATAACTGGGGGAAAAAACCCTTTACTTCTCTTCTACGTATTTATGACTTCTGTACAAACCAACGTGTAGAAAAATATTCTCTTGATCAGCGATGCCGGCGATAGAGGACGGTGCTGATCAGTGTATTCTGATGGCAGGGAAGTCTCCCTATTGTCAGAATACAAAGGCTCAGTGGCAGGGATTCCCTCATCCACATAAAGTGCTTGGGTGGAGGAATCAAGTCATTTTTCTACGTTCAACCTGCCAGTTAAATGGGAAAAAATTGGCTCCTGTATGGCCTGCCTTAGGTTAGCATTGGGCAATTTAAATTTCTTTAGCCACCCATTAATTTCAGTGTACTACAAATAAGGTGACTACCGGCACGCTGTTGGGTCTCTCGATAACCCAGTAACAAGAGAGTAAAGGGCCTGTGTAGCCCTGGCTGAAAGCAGCGTTTCTCTTCACATCCCCTTTCCCTTTTAAGTACTGTTTGAGTTTCAGTTTAAAAGAATTGGAAAGGTGAAAGTGTACTTTTTATTAAAAACGATCTACTCTGAGGCTGAACAGGACAGTGAATGGTTTTTGTATGAGATGAGAAGGAGGTCTTGGTTTAAATTTTGTCCTGCGGATTCTAGGTATGCATCTGGTTTCATGGAATGTTAAAAACTGCTTTCTAAGAAAAATGTGTGCTCCTTCTTTTGCAGCTCTAAAAAAAAAAAAAAAAAATTGTTCCTGCAAATTGTCATTGGAAATGTCCTTTATCTTCAAAATGGACCAGCTTCTCTTACGTAGACATAGTAGCGAACATATTGGTTATGGGTTTATGTAAACTGTCTTCTTTGTGTTGGCATTGTGTGTATAATGATGTAAAAACACAGTTAAACACTTGTTACAGTGTTAAGCCGCATTTTTGGCGTTTTTCATTTTGACAACTCAACAGCTTCTGCTCCTGGACGCACAGGTTGTCATTTTTTTCTACTGCCCCTAAACGCTTCTCCAAACGCCTCTGAACGTTTATGTGCATGGATACATAGAATAACATTTAGGCGTTTAGAAGCAGTTAAAAAAAAAAAAAGACAAATGCCCCTAACAGCAGCTGTAAAAATGTCCTGTGTGCATGAGCCCTTATGCTCTCGCATATACCAGATTAGCAGTGACTTGTTCCCTGAAACTGGTTTAAAGCCCACTTAAACAGTGATGGCCCGTCCATAAGGAGGGCAGGGTCGCCACCCCCTCCCCCCCCCCCCAATCCATGCGCCCGGCCCCTAATCTACATGCAGGGCACCGGACGCATGGATTCCCCACCGCTGGGACGGGAGGAATACCTGCCCGGTAGTGACAAATTCACCCGAAATTTGGTCAAAGTCCCTTGTTCAGTGACGATTAGACCATATACGCTCTCGTATTCCCGAGTACGTGTGTCCTGTAAAAATGTCGACGACAATCCCCGTAAACAGAAAAAAAAAAAAATTGACGAAGATTTGCGGATTTACAATAAGATACATAGGTACGTGTATTTGCAAGTCTCCGCAAACCTCTTCGCAAATCCCCGTCATCTTTTTTTACTGTTGGACACGCAGGTCCTCGTCTTCGACAACTCAACAGTTTTACTTTTTGCGGTTTTTACGCCGAATTGTGA
>BLSH010158756.1:1028936-1040267 GCA_018402905.1 Glandirana rugosa | reverse complement strand
AATGTCCTGTGTGCATGAGCCCTTATGCTCTCGCATATACCAGATTAGCAGTGACTTGTTCCCTGAAACTGTTTTAAAGCCCACTTAAACAGTGATGGCCCGTCCATAAGGAGTGCAGGGTCGCCACCCCCTCCCCCCCCTAATCCATGCGCCCGGCCCCTAATCTACATGCAGGGCACCGGACGCATGGATTTCAATGTGTTTTTTTTTTTTTTGGAAGCATGTGATTAGAGCCAGAGGTTCTAATTGGCTTAAAAAAAGGTGGGCTCGGGGCGCAGAGCACTGAGCCCACCCAGTTGTGCGAGAATAGCGAATAAATGTTCGCTATTGTCTTCCAGAGTATCCTCCTGACCAATCTGGAAATGGGTCCTGAGACCCGATTGGCCGAGGAGTCTTAGGACTGCAGTGACTCGGGGTGGGTGTGCCTGGAGCTGGAGTCGCAGCCAAAGGGTGCGTTTCAGGCGGGGGAGAATGGATCGGGAAGATGGCGGCCTGCCCTGCCCTGTGACCCACTTCAACACACTCATCGTAACCAGCCTGGCCCGGTACGTCGAGGTGAGCCCGGTATGTGTGATGTATAATGCCCGTCCCCAAGGACACCGTAGGAGTTGTCATGGTGGTGGGAATATATCCACCACTATGGAAAGGACAGCCCGGCCTCTGTGTGTGCGATATATACATGGACTGGGTGATGTATGGAGTGTATACCCTCCTGGTGTACAGTATATACCCCCCCCCGTATTCCCATCGGTCTCCCAGGGGGGTGTCGTTTGTTTGCTGCCCCCCCAAAATATTGAGCACCAGCCGCCACTGCATTTAAAGTCACACTATGCGACCTGCAGACATATAGGCAATGCACTTTCCTGTTATAACAGACATGCAGTGTGTCTTAAAGGGTAGCTCCACTTTTATGGGGAAAAAATAGCAAATAATAAAAAAGTAATACAGAATATACAATTGCAACACAAGTCATATTGTGATTGAATGTTTTTATGCGCTGTCATTTTCTGGAAATGCAATGCAATATGGCTACCTAGAGGTGTTCTCTACACAGCATGTGTACAGAACGCCACCCAGAAACATAATTTCCTGCTTGTGTGATTGGCTCCCTGATTTTCCCAGAAGTCTGCCTAAGATACTAGTCAGATTTCAGGCATCCCCTGCAACAAAAATGTGAAGGGATGCAGGTCCAGCAGCTTTCCTCATTAGAGCCCTGCATGTGCAGCAGCTGATTAATAATTATGAAACCACTCCCATTAGATTCATTTTCTCACATAGACACAAACACACAGGGATTTCTTCAGAATAAGAAAAGGTAGGAATCTGCAACAAAGTATGTTAAAATTATTATAATGTACATAGATCACCCAGAGGAGAATGTTGTTTTTTTTTTTTTTTCTCAACAAAAGTGGAGTCACTCTTTTAATATGATACTGCAATCCATTAGACAACAAAGTTAGACCCAGTGCACTCAGTAATTAGCACCCAGTAACAGATCCGATTTGACACACAGGGCTTGATTTACTAGAATTGCAGAGTGCAAAATCTGGTGTAGCTGTGCATGGTAGCCAATCAGCTTCCATTTTTTTTTTTTTTTTTTTGTAAAAGCCTAATTGAACAAGCTAAAGTTTGGAGCTGATTGGTTACCATGCAGAGCTGCACCGGATTTTACACTCTCCGGTTTTAGTAAATCAACCCCACTGCTCTCCCTCTGCAATCTATGTGTGTGTAAGGGGACTTGTGCAGAGGGGTTTGGCTGTAACTTCATGATGCCAAAACACAGCACTGGAGGATGAGGGCAACAAGTAGCATTTTCATAGAGAGAAAAGGTTAGGTTCACACTTGTCTGTGCTCTGAAAAGTGATCTACGATGGATCTCTTTTTACAGTATGACTAAGCAGTTGCTGTGAGGGATCCAGAAGGTGATGCTACCACCTTAGAATGGCTTTTTTTTTTTTTTTGCCAATTGGCGATTTACAGTGGGACTAATGCACCGCAGTTATGAGCCAAACTTTGGCTGACGATTGCAGCATGGTGCCCTTGACTTGAGTGGTTGTCAGCTCAACATGCCAGGTAAATAAGAAAAGCATTGTGGCCACGACTTGTGAACAACCACAGCCAGCTTTATTTTAGATTTTAGGTGAGGGGTGGTAAAATCATGTCTCTACCAGCTTTGAACATCTAGAGAGTGACATTTTTGACCATTCTTCTGTGAAAAATAGCTCAGTCAGACTGGGTGGAGAGCGTCTGTAAACAGCAATTTTCAAGTCTTGCCACAGATTCTCAATTGGATTTAGGTCTGGACTTTCACTGGGCCATTCTAACACATGAATATGCTTTGATCTAAAGCATGCCATTTTAGCTCTGACTGTATGTTTAGGGTCGTTGTCCTGCTGGAAGGTGAACCTCCACCCCAGTCTCAAGTTTTTTGCAGACTGTAACAGATTTTCTTCTAAAATTGCCCTCTATTTGGCTCCATCCATCTTCCCATCAACTTTGACCAGTTTCCCTGTTCCTGCTGAAGAAAAGCATCCCAACAACATGATGCTGCCACCACCATGTTTTGCTTTTAGGCCACAAAAGTTGAATTTGACCAGAACACCTTCCTCCACATGTTTGCTGTGTCCCCCACATGACTTCTTGCAAACTGCAAACAGGACTTCTTATGGCTTTCTTTCAACAATGGCTTTCTTCTTGCCATGTTTCCATAAAGGCCAGATTTGTGGAGTGCAGGACTAAAGCCTCGTTCACACGAGCCGATGGTTGGTTAACTGAACATCCAACTTTTGTTCAAATTGGGCGACGGCGGTTTGGTCTAGCGTACTGACATGAGTCAAGAAATCGGCCAACAAAGCCGAACGTAGTGACGTGTTACGAGTGTATAAAGAAGTTCAGGTGAATGTGGTTTGTGAATTACGACAACTTCTGTACACACAAGCCAACAATCGGCCAACACCTTGTTGGCCAACACAAGTTTTCTAGTCTCGTTGTCCAACTTTTGTTGGAGGACCATTGGAAATTAGCTATAGAATCGCACGTACACACAATCGGATTATCGGCCAATAGGCTGTTGGACGACCATTGTTGGCCAACAGTCGGACCGTGTGTACGGGCCTTAATAGTTGTCCTGTGGACAACTTCTCCCACCTGAGCTGTGGATCTTTGCAGCTCCTCCAGAGTTACCATGGGCCTCTTGGCTGCTTCTCTGATGAATGCTCTCCTTGCCCAGCCCGTCAGTTCAGGTGGACATCCATGACTTGGTAGGTTTGCAGTTGTGCCAAACTCTTTCCATTTTTGCATGATAGATTGAACACTGCTCCATGAGGTGTTCAAAGCTTGGGATTTTTTTTATAACCTAACCCACTTTAGGCCCCTTTCACGTCAAAACGGATGAAGTATCCATCCGGTCTCATCAGGTTTTTTTTTGTTTTTTTTTTTTTTACATCCACTACCAATGCAAAAACGGATGAAAAACTGACCATTTGTAGGTTTCCATCCATTTTTTGTCCGATCCGTTGTTTTAACGGAAGAAGAATAGAGCTTTGTTCAGTTTAAAAAAAATGGATGATGGCAGAGGGGCTGTAAACTGATGTAAATGGATGATCATCCATTTATATCAGTTTTTCTGTAGAGATGCATTGATGTTCGTTTTTTAACCGTCAACAGACAGCATATGTGAAAGGGGCTTAAACTTCTCCGCAACTTCATCCCTGACCTGTCTGGTGTGTTGCTTGGCCTTCATTGTGCTGTTTGTTCACTAAGGTTCTCTAACAAACATCTGAGGGCTTCACAGAACAGCTGTATTTATACTGAGATTAAATTGCACACGGATGGACTCTATTTACTATTTAGGTGGCTTCTGGAGGCAATAGGTTCCACTAGAGTTTAGTTAGGGGTATCTGCCTAAAGGGGGATGAATATAAATGCACGCCACACTTTTCAGATATTTATTTGTAAAAAATGTTGAAAGCCATTTATCATTTTCCTTCCACTTCAGTTATGTGCCACTATGTGTTGGTCTATAACATAAAATCCCGATACAATTAACGTTTTTGGTTGTAACATCACAAAATGTGGAAAATCTCAAGGGGTATTAATACTTTTTCATGGCACTGTATGTATATATAGTGTGTGTGTGTGTGTGTGTGTGTGTGTGTGTATAAGGACCACACATAATATTAGACAGAAAATGTCTTTTTCAGCTTGATATTTGTTATTCTGCGTAACCTCTGCGTAGCCTGCCTTGTCCCCTTCTCTACGTGACCCCGGCTAGGAGATGGAATAATAGCACCATTGTTCAATACATTGCTTTCAAATGCAGTCACAGCTAAGTTTGATATATAGATTGAGCATTCCAGGGAGATGTGGGCTGCTGTGGAAGGTCTACCTCTTCTCCGGAGAATTCTTGTGTTGCTGTGAATAGGGGAGCCTGGAGAATGCAGTGCAAGAGTTGCAGCTATCAGATAAGACCGCATCCTGCTAGATAATGTGAGGAAAAAAGCTACAGGGCTGAGGTAGAATTGTGGGCAGATTTGCTGCAATTCTGTTCGCAATTTCAAAGTGGCGAGATGTGAATGACAAGTCGCAGAAAGCACATTTGACATGCCATTCTTTATAGGCTGCGTTCACACTTAAGCGACTGCAGACATTGCATGTGATTCGCACCGCATTCCTGTACACATCACATGCGACTTATGTGCGATGCGAATTCAGCCATACAGTTTGTATGGCTAAAATCGCATTTTGTTCTCATCAAAATGGCGCAGGATCCTTTTTTTTGGTCTGCACTGGATTCTACAGTTCGCACTGCATTCAGCGAACCGATTTGGGGGTGTCATTAACTTTATATTGGAACCGCAGCGGTTTGCAGAGTGCGGTGTGCACTGCCTGTGATTCAGATGCGATGCGTTAATCTGCACAGGAATCGCTGTGGTTCCCACATTGCACCAGTGTGAACTGAGTCTTAATGGCACCTAAAATCACGGTGCGGTTTCCACCACGCAATAAATCGCGCCGAAGTCGCGGCAACCTGCATCGCGTGAAGCTTGTCTCCCAAAAAAAGGTCTGGAGCTACTTTTGGGCGACCTGCTTCACGCGATGCGGGTTGGCGCGATTGCAGCACGATTTATCTCACGGCAGAATCGCACTATGATTTTAGGTGCCATTCAGATGAATGGCATGTCAAATGTGCTTTCTGCGATTTGTCATTCACACCTCACCGATTTGAAATTGCGGGCAGAAACGAGGTAAATCTGCACGCAGTTCAAAATGCAGAGATGTGAATGCAGCCTGAGTATTTTCTGCATATCACCACTCCACTGCATTGTAGTGAAGGGTAAAATAACTCACAGCAACCATTCAACTATCATTTTACTGTAGATGGGTCAGTGAAAGAAGAATTTTTTTTTTTTTTTTTAAGGCTTATTGCACATGACACATTTCAAAGAAAAACGGATGAAGTTTGCATAAGTTTATAATCCATATTTTACTTCTGCCAGCTAGAGTCCTTAACCACTTGAGTCCTGGAGCCATTCTTTCATGCAAAAACTGACCATTTGTCCATTTCCATCTGTTTTTCGTCCGATCGTTTTTTTTAACGGAACAAAAATAGGGCTTTGACCTGTATGGATTATTCTGCTTTCGTCTAGTGTCCCCTCTGCTATCTCATTGGTTGAATACTGAGTACAACTCCCTGCTTGTATCTTACATGCTTGGTCCTGAAGAAGCGGGGGTACCCACGCAACGCGTAGACCATCTGATATGTTCATGTCTCATGATCTCTAAGGGTCTATAATTTGTACTTTTATGTCCTTTTTTAATGATATGTTTTCAACATGTTTTATGGATTGGTTAAACTACAGTAAAATCTATATGAAATTTTACTCATTTTTGCAGTCGTTCTCATTTGGCATATTTAAAGCCCCACCTTAGGTTACCCCATTATGATTTGCAATTAATTTAGATATGATGCCAATGTAAACATTTAATTATGTATATATGGCATGCCACCTATCTCCTCAACTACTACACTAAGATACAAGTCAGATTTCAGGCATCCCCTGCAACAAAAATGTCATTTTTGGTGAGATACTCCCAATAGGAACGCGTCTAAAGGGAGGCAGGCCCAGCAGCCTCCCTCATTAGTGCTCTGCAGGTGCACAGCTGATTGATAATTATGAAATCACTCCAATTAGACCCACTCAGCACAGAGGAACAAACAGGGATTTATTCAGAATAACAAAAGGTAGGAATCTGCAACAAAGGTTGCTATAATCCTTTCAATGTACATAGATCCCACCAGAGGGAAATGTTTTTTTTATTCAACAAAAGTGGAGTTACTCTTTCACACGTGATGCGGGAACCACAGCAATTCCTATGCCGGTTCCCTGCATCCCATCTAAATTGCAGTCAGTTCACGCTGCCCTCTGCGAACCACTGCAGATGTCAATATAAAGTTAATGACACCCCCAAATCGCAGATCGCAGTGCGAACTGTCAAATGGTACAGGAATCAGATCGCATGGGTCTGAACACCCATGTGATCTGATTCCAGTGCGGACTAGAAAAAGGTGATGCACCATTTTGGAGCGAATGTGATGCAATTTGGCTGAATTTGCATTGCATAGACATTGCATGTGCACAGGGATGCAGTGTGAATCGCAAGCGATGTCTGGCATCACACCAGTGTGAACCCAGCGTTAGGCCTCGTTCACACCATGGTGCAGAGACGTCCATTTTTCTGCTCGCTTTCTGCAAGGGCACAACATAAAAAAAAAACAGTTGTTCTCTATGTGCCTTGTTCACACCACAACACATGGTATCATGTGCAGATTTTTTTTCTGCGCAGGAATCTGCAACGTGTACGGGAGAAAAACTGATATGACATCTACATTGGTGTGAATAGGGGACATAACTGACACATGAAAACTGATGTGAAATTGAAGTCTCTGCAAGTGAAATCTGCACGGTTTTCTGATCAGTTGCTATCAGTTTTCATGCACATATGGTGTGAACGAGCCCTTAGTACATTAAACCGGAGCAAGTATTGCAATGATCCTTATAGCCAGCATACTGTCCTTCTTTGCTAACAATTTTTTAGCAATGAATAATGCAAGACATCTGTAGTAACACATTTCTAGTCATGTCCATAAATGGCTAAACCATGTGTGATCTTCTAAAAAAAGGGGGAAAAGTCCAAGTATGAAAGTCAGGGTGGATTTGATTTAAATCACTAGTAAAAAGGCTTGATTTAAATCATAATTTTTAAATAGCAACTGTCATCTCTGTCCCACAGCGGCTCCTCCTCTGACCCGCTGTTGACTCACCGAAATCCCATTCACTTTAATGGGACGGCTGGTGATGCGGCAGTGACACAACAAGGTGAGGGACGTGGCGGCAGCAGGTGAGTGGATGCCCACTAACAGGCACTGCCATGATGGATCTGAAATGACAGGTGCTCTTTAAATGTAAGGACTTATTCTTGCTGGTAGTTAGAATCTTTAATATTTGCAAACAAAATGAAGGTTTCCTATTTAGAATAATAATCTGTCAGGTTAGTAAAACAATGATATCAGAACCAATTCAATCATACAGTTTGTAGTGTACATAGATTTGCAAAACAATGGGATAAAGGAATATTCCTGAACTTTTTTTTATCTCATGGTTACTGTGAAATGGTGTGAATGATTCAATGCAGTGCATGTTCTCTCAGATTGCAGAGCTTGAATTCATTGAATGATTTTGCCAAAAATGTAAATATTGCAGAATATACAGCCTCACATGGTCGGGCGGCAATGCAGAGCAGAGAGATTGCACCGGATGGCGATGCAGAGCAGAGAGATGACATGGGCCATCTTCCAGATCTCCCCACCCTTTTTTGAAACCAATTAGAACCTCAGGCTCTAATCATGTGCTTAAAAAAAACCCATTGTAATAAATGCGTCCGGCACCCTGCATGTAGATTAAGGGCCGGGCGCATGGATTAGGGGGGTGGCACCCCTGCGCCCCGTATGGAGCGGCCTCCACTGATGTCAGTGTGTTTTAAGGAGGATAAAAGCGAAAAAAATGGACTATTAGTAATCTCTGGGCCCTACTATGGGTACAAATAATACACACACACGTTATCACTGGGATCGTCAGGAGCAGCAGAATTTATATGGGGTTGCTCTTTAGTGGTAAATTATGGTAATAGCAAGAAATTTTACAGCTAGAATAAAAAAAAAAAATGTTGTTGTCTTTATTTTTATTTTGTGCCAGGTTTCCTAATGGAAAAAAAACAAAAAACAGGACATATCCATTAATGTCCAATTTATCCACACAAGGTATTATTCACCTGGATACACAAAGTAGTTGTGATGATATGTGTTCAGGCATTAAGATTTGTTTTACCCTCCATCATAAAGGGGTTAAAGTAGAACTGAAGGAGAGTTTGGGAAAGTTATAAACGTTAAAATTGTTTTTGTTTTAGTTATCTGTGTACCAGTGGGGCAATTTCCCTTCACTTCCTGTCTCATAGCTACAATGGAAAGTGAGGGAAATCCCTGGTAGTCATCAGAACTGGGGTGTCCCCATTGAAAGATTTCCTCTCTATTCCTGTTCTGATGACCAAGCAAAATTTTGGGATTTTCTTTCACATTTGGTCACCAAGATAAATAGAGAGATTTATTCTTCCTAACTGGGGCATAGACAGCTGTACGTGTTCTAATCCTACTCTACTCTATTTAAAAATAAAAATAACCATTTTCCTTTAGTTGCATTATAAGATCACACATTGGATTTCTGACAGATCATCTGGTATTTGTCTATACTTGTTTACATGTGGACATGTGCATGTTTACAGTCTTTCATACTTAAAAGTATGCACTTACGAGATAAAATATGTTAAAAAGCCTTTAAACCATAAAAGTTCATCAGGATTAACACCCCCCTACGTCACTTTTGGTCTGGGACTGCCACCGCCACAGCCAACGCGTTACATCACCGTCATATGACTTCATCAGGGGAAAGATTATAAGCAAGCTACTCTAGGAGCTCAGCAGTATTCAACAACCAGCTGCCTGCTGTCAAGTCCAATCTGCTCCAAGGAATCAGCACCCCAGGCAAGACATCCTCATATCGTTAAAGGAACAGAGGCCCACAGTGTAAAACCACTAAAAGGCCATTTATTATACTAAAAGACCGGTACTTACAAAGGTATATTATAACCAAGCATCAGACAGAACGCTGTGCCTACACCACTCGGCAGCTGTGACGGCGTCGCTAGTCAAGCTCCTCCCAACATGTTTCGCCATTAGTTAACGTCAGGGGAACCACAGCATCTGGCCAAAAGCCTAAATGTTACAGTTGCCACTGCGACAGGAAAAATCTTCCAGTTGGGACATTTGTTCTGTTGACAACTGTTTGAGAAGATTTCCCTTACTCTAGAGATTTCCACTTCTTTTATTGTGTCCTCAGTTCAGGAAGTATAGTTACATTTCCTAAATGGGGCACAGAGGGTAAAAAAAACGGGAAGGTTTTCACTATTCCCTACACAATCCAAAATTACAAAAAAAATCCGCTTCGGATGTACTTCTATAGACTTGCATGCAGTTATTCTTCAGCAGGCAAATTAGTGTGGAATTTGTAGATCATTCTGTCAACAATATAAGCTATGGAAGAACTGCATGTGCACTGAAACTGAAAAAAAAACGAAGCTAAGCAGTTAATACTTTGCCGTGCTCTGATGGGGTTCTGAGTTTGATACCCACCATGGATAATATTCTCAGCTTGCATGGATTTCCCCTAGGCTCTAGTTGTCTGCCATAACCCAAAAACTTGCTAATACATTTCAAGGAATCCAACAAAACTGGAATTCAATCTGTCTACTTTGGAAACAGGAACTGGTGTGAGTAGTTCTTTTAAAAGGAATGCATAGCCTTTTTTTTTTAGACTTAAACTTAAATGGGATCAGCTTGATATAAATAATAATATTGGTGCATGTTAATGTTTTCAAAAACATTTTCTATGTATACTATGTAATTCGGTACTTTAATAGGGCAACTCTATTGTCTAATTACATTCTCGGGCACTTCTTCCTGCTCTGCTGTACTGCACACCGCTGGTGCTCCATCTCACAATGGAAGTCTATGAGCCAGCCAACATACTAAAAACAATGGATTCCTAGTTTGCCAGATCTCTTAGGCCTCATGCACACAGTAAGACCCCTTTCACACCAAGGCGTTTTATTCAGGCGTTTTTGCACTAAAATTAGCACATAAAAAGCGCACCAAAAACGCTCCCCATGCATCTCAATGGATGCTTTCACACTGAGGCGTTGCGCTTTCTAGGCGTTGCTAAAAGTCCTGCAACCAGCATCTTTTCAGCTTGTTTTGTGCGTCAAAATAGCTCTTCAAAAACACCTATTTCCATTGAAAATAATGGTTAAGCGCTTGAAAAACGCTTGAAAAGTGCATGAAATGTGTACTGAGGCTGTGGAAAGGTCACATGATTGAAACACAAACGCTTGAAAAACGCTTAAAAAACGCCATTAGAGGGGCGCTATTTATAGTGCTAGCGCTTCAAAAGCGCGGCAAAAACACACCCTAAAATCATGGTGTTTTACAGGATTTTACAGGCTTTTTTCCAACGCCTTGGTGTGAAAGGAGTCTAAGTTTTTGGATGTTTTTTCAGCTGCTGTTTTTGGCTTCAGACATTTTTTTTCTACAGTCAATAAACCTCCCCCATCATGTTATCCTATGTGTTCATGCACACATAGGCTGTTATCAACTGTTTTGGGCAGGGGCGTTTTTGAGCTGTAAAAAAACCCCAAGACTAATGGGTTCTGAGAGAAGTTTTTCAGCTGTAACGCTCAAATGCTAAAAAAACGCTAACACTAAAAAATGCACTACAAAGCTACTGACATTTTTTTTTTTTTTTAAATTCCAGTATGTTCTTTTTATTAGAGACAGAGCATGATACAGGTCATATCAAACTACAGCATACATAAATAACATCAGCATAGTGTATATCAGCCGAAACATCACGTAAAAAATCACAATCGCAAAAAAATCGTAAACTCGCAATGTCGACTTTTTGAAGAGAGTCTTGGGTAATCAGAACCCCAAAAAAATGTCGAGTTTTTGCGGGGACGGGTTTTGTCAACTATTGTCGGATACACACGTACTTGTGTATCCTATTGTACTACCCCCTCCAAATAACTGACATCTTTTTTTTACAGACTTCGGTTTTTGTCGTCGACTTTTTTGTAGGTTTTTGAATCTGAGGAAAGTGTGGTTCCGCAACCTTTTTTCGGACATTTTAGGACATTTTGTGGTACTAAAATCCCACACAAAAA
>BLSH010158756.1:1004123-1014758 GCA_018402905.1 Glandirana rugosa | reverse complement strand
GGGATCACGGTGATCTGATCCATCTCCTGTGTAGGTGCCCAAAGTTACATTTATATTGGAAGAGGGTTATAAGCAGTCTTAACCGGGTCTTTCAGGCTCAGATCCCTGAGGATCCCGAACAATGCTTGCTTGGATATATTAGATAACCTCCCAGTCAAGGATGCCCCTAGGCAGGCTATACCTAGAGCCCTTTTTCAGGCCTGCAAACCAATTCTGTGGCACTGGAAGTCTACAGACGCTCCCACAGTACAGGAATGGATCGCCCAAATGGGTGGAACCATACGACTTGAAAAGTTTATTTACCAGCACAGAGGTTGTACAGGGAAAGTTGACAAACTATGGTTAGAGGTTCTGGGTCTAGCTCCAGTGGATCTTATTTTGGACCACATATTGTAACAGCTGTGAGGTTGTTAAATCCTGTATCAAGAGGTTCTTTAGGAATGGCTTTGGAGTTGTACCTGCTTTCTATTCATAAGTGATTATTTTTATCTATATGTACGATGAATACTGTTCTATTATGGCTGGTGCCCATTGCCTTTTTTGTGATGATGTTGATATCTGCAGTCTTTATACACCTGTTTTGCTCTGGAATCTGTAGGTTTTATTTCTTCTGCTCAATAAAATCCTTTTTTTTTAGATAAAAAAAAAGACTAGAATTGTCCTTTTTTAGGTTATGCTAGAAAACATGCAAATGGGGGACTAGAGCTCCACCTGCTGGTTGGAAATAGTAAAGGGGATATTTATGCAAGGTTTACCTTAGTGAAACATATGTTTTTTAATGTTTCTTAGTCAGGAACAGATAAAGAAAATGTGCGTGAAAGTCACTATACATTACTTTTATGCTGTTTATTGTGGAATTGGATCTTCTTTAGCAGTATGCAGTTACAGCTTACGGCTTACACAGGTAGATAAATCATTTTGTGCTGTGCTATACATAGCTGGAATGGTGTTTGTTGAATCGTGAAGTACCAGGCGTGTCACTATGGAAAATCACACTGAGAGGAGCACCCAGGGGAGCCGAGGCTCAGAGCAAAGTGGCCGGCTAAGGAAGAGCCAGGAAGGCGGGGGAGACTCACCAGATTTTGCTGGGTCATAAGGGAGTTTTCTTTTGTTTGCTTGCAAGTAAATGCTGAGATAACTGCTGAGTTACCTCATTGTGTCCGAGCACTGAGCTGCGTTCCTTCTGCTTCATTGCCGTGAGACTGTGCTACCTTCTGTAGGTAAATGAATAGAGTGCAGGGCAGTACACAGGTAACCTGTATATCCATGGAGAAAAAAAGAAGAAAGTTGGGCACTTGCTGTCATTTTTTGGTTCCTGAATTTTGTTCATCTTCTGTGCACATAAGGCTGTTTTGATATGGACCATTCTGGCCAAAATTATGTGAACGTTCACTTCAATTAAACAATCATGTGCAGATGAAATAAGCAGTGAATCTTTACACAATTTAATAAAAAGAAAATGAATTATGTATGGCAGCCTTTCTCAACCTTTTCAACACAGAGGAACCCTTGAAATAATTCTCCGGTCTCGGGGAACCCCTGCTAAATATGAAAAATCTACAACTCATGGTACATTAGTGTGATGGTCAATGGGAAGAATGCTCCTTAAACTTGTGGTCATTGGGAAGAATTACCCCCTTACAGATAGCTAAAAAGATCAATGGTGTCATTGGGAATTTATCTGAGAGGTAGAAATTGACCATTGCTCAATGAACCCCTAGCAACCTCTGGAGGAACCATAGGGTTTCACAGAACCCTGGTTGAGAAACTTTGATGTAAGGTCTGCCTTTGTCTGTTAAATCTACTGTACCTTTGACTGTGTTTTTTTTTTTTTTTTTTTTTTTTTTACATCTGTTCAGCTAGGTTTCATTTAAACATTGCCTGCTGGCCACAGAAAAAATGCAAAATGGCATTATGCAGCCAACGGTCAAAACGTTCATATCCTAAACACGATTCTACTGCGCTCAGGAGAGTGCGGTTGAGGGAGGTTGAAGCTCCCTTACCCGCAACAGCTAATAAACTCTGGTAACAGCCTATATGTACATGGACACATAGGCTTTTATGGAGTTGAGTTTAGTAGCTTTGGCGAAAAAAATGACAAAAACTCCTAAACTCAAGTTTAGAAGCTGTAGTGTACATGAAGCCTAAGGGCTCATGTACACACATATTAGGTTGACCGCCGGCTGCGATTTTACAGCGTTTCACAGCTGTCGTCCAAACGTTCCTATCCTAAACGCAATTCTTCCGCACTCAGGAGAGGGAGGTTGAACCTCCCCTAACCGTAGAAGCTTCTAAATTCTTGTGAAAGCCCAGGTATGCATGGACACATAGGCTTTTATTTATTTTTTTGCCAAAGCTCCTAACTTTAGAAGCAGTAGGGTACATGGGCCCTTAGAGGAGAAAAAAAACATCGGACAGGAAGTGTGTTACTGGCAGGATCAGCAGGTCCCATTTGATTATATTTTCATTCACTTCCTTTTCTATCTGACACCCATTATCCGGACAGGAAGTGAAGGCAAATTTTCCCTTTGGGGATGCAGGGTAATAAAAACCTGGCTGAGGCTGTATCACATTTTCATAATTTCATTGGCACTTTAAGTGCTAAATACCAAATTATAGTAGTTTGGATAATTGCTTTTTAAAAGATGCATTTTGTATATAACTTTAATGAAAATAACAGTGATAGAAAATATACTCCTGTCTTTGTTCTAATTAGCGCAGAAATTCATCAAGCTTGGTAGGTTTTTTTGATGTTGTCAAAACAATTAGCTGGATTTTTCCATATTAAACCTCAGAAACTCTGTACAACCTGCATCCCTGTGTGTGTGTGTGTGTGTGTGTGTGTGTGTGTGTGTGTGTGTAAGGGCTGATAACTAATATTACTTCATAAATTAACATTTCATTTCAAGCCCTTTCTCCTAAACTGAATTCTATAAATATTTAATTGTATAAATACATGGAAAATTAGAGAGTGATATGTATATGATGTGAATATTGGTTAGGTAATGTGTGGCAGTGATAAAGTAATCTTGTCATACAACACTAAACTTCCACAGCGCGGATGCATTGTAGTGTATAGCGGCTGTCAACTACACAAACTAGTGTTCGTCCATCCATATGTCATAAATGGCTCAAGAAACTAATTGTGTACCCCAGTCAGAAATCTGTAGTGCATTATAGGATATAGATGAGTTTAGAAAGTTGGTGCATTATGGATTACAGCCTAGGTCAGAAAGTTGGTGCATTATGGGATATAGCTGAAGCCAGAAATTTGTAGCATTATGGGTATAGTTGAGGTTGGAAAGCCAGTGCATTATGGGATATAGTTGAGGTTGGAAAGTCGGTGCTAAAATTATATGGGTATAGTTGAGTTTGGAAAGTCAGTGCATTATGGGTTATAGTTGAGGTTGGAAAGTCAGTGCATTATATGGGTATAGTTGAGGTTGGAAAGTCAGTGCATTATATGGGATATAGCTGAGGTTGGAAAGTCAGTGCATTATATGGGTATAGTTGAGGTTGGAAAGTCAGTGCATTATATGGGTATAGTTGAGGTTGGAAAGTCAGTGCATTATATGGGATATAGTTGAGGTTGGAAAGTCAGTGCATTATATAGGATATAGTTGAGGTTGGAAAGTCAGTGCATTATATATAGGATATAGTTTGAGGTTGGAAAGTCAGTGCATTATATGGGTATAGTTGAGGTTGGAAAGTCAGTGTATTATATGGGATATAGTTGAGGTTGGAAAGTCAGTGCATTATATGGGATATAGTTGAGGTTGGAAAGTCAGTGCATTATGGGATATAGTTGAGGTTGGAAAGTCAGTGCTAAAATGATATGGGTATAGTTGAGGTTGGAAAGCCAGTGCATTATGGGATATAGCTGAGGTTGGAAAGTCAGTGCTAAAATTATATGGGTATAGTTGAGGTTGGAAAGTCAGTGCATTATATGGGGTATAGTTGAGGTTGGAAAGTCAGTGCATTATATGGGATATAGCTGAGGTTGGAAAGTCAGTGCATTATATGGGTATAGTTGAGGTTGGGAAGTCAGTGCATTATATAGGTATAGTTGAGGTTGGAAAGTCAGTGCATTATATGGGATATAGCTGAGGTTGGAAAGTCAGTGCATTATATATAGGATATAGTTGAGGTTGGAAAGTCAGTGCATTATATGGGTATAGTTGAGGTTGGAAAGTCAGTGCATTATATGGGATATAGTTGAGGTTGGAAAGTCAGTGCATTATATGGGATATAGTTGAGGTTGGAAAGTCAGTGCATTAGGGGATATAGTTGAGGTTGGAAAGTCAGTGCATTATGGGATATAGTTGAGGTTGGAAAGTCAGTGCATTATATGGGTATAGTTGAGGTTGGAAAGTCAGTGCATTATATGGGATATATTTGAGGTTGGAAAGTCAGTGCATTATATGGGATATAGTTGAGGTTGGAAAGTCAGTGCATTATATGGGTATAGTTGAGGTTGGAAAGTCAGTGCATTATATGGGTATAGTTGAGGTTGGAAAGTTGGGACATAATGGTATATAGTGTTGCACCAATACCAGTATCCATATTAGTGCTGATACTAAGCATTTGCAGGACGAGTACTTGTACTTTTCCAATCACAGCTGATCACATTGTGAACAGACTTGCGGGTTATCAGCAGTACTTCCTCATGCGCTGTCACAGCGTGAGGAAAGGATAGCCGGTAACTGGCAATTTTGACAGGCACATCTATAATGATTATAGTGCCCCTCAGTGCCGCCTATCAGTGCCTCTTCATTGTTGCCCATCAGTGAAGAAGAAAAATTACTTAGTTGCAAAATTTTCTAACAAAAATTACATTTTCAGCCAATAAATAAAATCCCCAGTGGTGATTAAATACCACCAATAGAAAGCTCTATCTGTCTCAAAAAAATGATAAAAATGTCATTTGGGTACGGTGCTGCATGACAGTGCAATTGTCATTCAAGGCACGACAGCACTGAAAGCTGAAAATTGGCCTGGGCAGGAAGGGGGTGAAAGTGCCCAGTAGGCAAGTAGTTAACAAAAAGAAAACACTAGCTCTGCTGCATACCCATAGTTTTCAATTTTTTTGCTTCACATACCGGCACCTCCATGTATTCTCTGTGTGTAAACCTGTGTCATGCATCTGTAAAGATACACATCAGGGCTACATAAGAGAAGGGGTTTTGTCGTTGAAAATAAAGCTTTGTTAAAAAGAAAACCCCTGGCTCCTAACTTTTTTAGCTGGCTCCTAGATTTAAAGCAAATTTGTCAAGTCCTGCTCTAGGCTCCTTCACCTCTTCATCTGCAGTACTCAGTTGGAGATAGGTGACAAACAAGTAGTTGAAAATTAGAAATTGATCGAATCTACTCTTTATATATTATTCCAATTAGGGTTCATTTGGTCCGTCATGAAAATCTTTTTACTTTCAAGTGACAAGCCTTCCCACTAGGATTTTGATGACGTTCATTTTTTTGCACCTGGCTGTCCTACTAGCTAAAGCCCAAAAGTTGTCCGTATCGTCCGTTTTTGTCCCTGATTTTAAAGTGACATGGATGCATTGTTAAAGTGAATATAAATCCTCTCCTATACCCACTGAAGTGAATAGCCTTAGATGATACACAGAGGTGAAACAAATCCTCCTATATAAGTTTTACTTGTATATCTGCTGTCTTTACCGTTCTACACTGTTTGGAAAGTGCAGATTATGTTAGAAACCTTTCTTCATCTCTCAGCAGTGGGTGGGGAGTGTGGGCTTACACTGTGTGTGAGCTGATTGGAGGAAAGGCACACCACCCCCCCCCCACATAGGCAGAGTAACAAAGGAACTTGCAGAGCTGCAGTCTGAATAGACAAGCTCTCTGTTAAGCTCCCTCCCCGAATTTTCATCTGCTGTTATCTCGTGTGTCAAAGAACTTGTCATAAGTGACTCTGCTGATAACAGAGGAACGGAGCATCAGAGAGAAACGGCATGTAGAGCTTTTGGAGAGGGATAGGTAAACACTACAGATATGTGCTTAGGTCAGATTACATGAATGGGGTTCACAACCACTTTAACTAAAAAATGTATCTTCTATTGCTCCTCCAAATTCCTTTTCTTTTTTTTGTTACTTTTATGCCCCTTTCACAAGGGTGTTCCGTTCAGGTCCGCCTATCCATTTTTCCTCTATGGAGAAACGGATGTCAGCGGTGACATGTCCGCTGACATCCACCGCTCTCCGATCCGCCCCGTAAAGTCCGACAGATGGAAACCCTATTTTTCCATCTGTCTGGGGAGCGGAGCGGATGACAATGGACAGGCGGTCTGTTGTCATCCGATTTCCCATAGAGGAGAGCGGAGCTCTGACAGATCCATCGCTGCACAGTGAGCGGAACGCCGTGTGAAAGGGGCCTTATCCGACTTGCTGTTATAGGATAGCAACGTTCATTCTCCGTGGTGCCAAGATATGTAGGAACATAGCCACCCTCACTCCCAAGATGGACTATGGATGATGGGATTTGTACCGTGCACATAACCGCAACTAAGAAGCACTGCTAGTTAACAAACAAATGGAAGCCAGAGGAGGTAAAAAAATACAGTAAAATACAGTAAGAAACGATTTCACGAAAAATAGATTACAGGGCTATTAAGTAGCGAATGCGTATGGATTATTTTTGGAGCATAAAGATATCGTTTAGTGTCACTTTAACGTGTAAAAATGCCGGCCAGGCTGGTCAATGGTTCATATTCCGCAGCTTGCAGGTTCTCTTCCTTGAATAAGTCGGTTTGTATTCCTTCACAAAGCACAAACTTTTACTTTGATTATACCTTTCACGAGTCTGTCTCCTAACATTTTTCTCTTGCTCTAAATCAATTTTCTTGGATTGTAGAGAACTTGAGGTTTGGAAGAGAAAGATGAAGTGTCAGATATATGAATTAAAATATTTGGAAATGGCCGGTTAACCTGAGAAGGGTGGAGGAGGAATTACTCAGAGAAAAATGTCTGAGTGAGTTTGTGGTTATGACAGCGTTTGAGGTTCCGTCCTAATGGACTAAAGTGAAATATATATTGCTTAGCAAGTGCAGCTTCCATTTCTCTCACATTGACTGGAGATTAGTGAGCTGCATGGATTGCAGGCTGTAAAAAGTATCCAGCATACGTGTTCAAATCCCTTCAGGACTACCAAGAGCAGCAGCCATTTTCCTCAGATGATAGGCAGCCGATGAACGTCAAGAAGGAACCACCCTAGATATGTCTGTCTTGCCTCTTTTTTTGCATTGTTCTAGTCTGTGTTCTGAGCGCAAGCCATCGTTGAAGATTACATCGCTGAACATAAATGTATTTATTACAGGTATCTCTTCTCTATAGAGCTGACAATTTACTCAGCATTTTACATATTGCACATTCACATCAGGCCCTGTCCTCCACAACCTAAGGTTGCTATCTGCCACGCATACAGTACATATATATATATATATATATACACTCACCGGCCACTTTATTAGGTATACCTTGCTAGTACCGGGTTGGGCCCCCTTTTCAAATTGCCTTACTTCTTCATGGCATAGATTGAACAAGGTGTTGGAAACATTGCTCAGAGATTTTGGTCCATATTGACATGATAGTATCACACAGTTGCTGCAGATTTGTCAGCTGCACATCCATCTTGGTTTGCCCTTCATCTAGGCACCTTACCACATCTAGATGCCTGATGCAGTGCGTTGCTGCCCTGTGATTAACTCATTAGCAATTTGTGTTACTAAGCAATTGAACAGGTGTACTAATAAAGTGGCATGAGTGTACATAATATGGCCGATGAGTGTACATAATATGGCCGATGAGTGTACATAATAGGGCCGATGAGTGTACATAATATGGCCGATGAGTGTACATAATAGGGCCAATGAGTGTACATATTAAGGCCAATTTGCCAACCAGAATGTCTTTGGAGTGTGGGAAAAAAATGGAAATACCTGGAGGAAACCCACACAAGCAAAGGTAGAACATCCAAACGCCACACAGGTCCTGGTTGGGATTGGATGACCCCATTGCTCTAGGTGAAAATGCTAACCACTAAGCCACCATGCCTAGTCAACATATTGCACCAGCCTAACCAAAGGTGATGGTATAACTTGGTAGGCTTTGGGTGAAAATATATCAAAATGCATGGAATGAGGTGTCCGTGTGCAGCTCCTTGCTTGAGGTGCTAAGATGCAAAAAGAGAAGCCGTTTTTTCCCACCTTACACCCAATTTAGCTTGTACATAAGAATATTTTTCCTGTCTGAAGGACAGCACTGATCCTTATTAGGGAAATTATTATTATTGACATTTTTCAGGGAAATTCCAGACAAACAACAGTTTTAGGGGAAAGCGTTGCCATCCATGCCTAGAGCTACAAGCTATTTCACATTCTCAGGTGAACAGAACACTAGAAAACAAAAGAAGGGTGAGTGTAAGGAGTTGGGATGCCAGGCAATAAACAGGACCTGTTTTTCCCTGCATGGGCAAAACACAATCTCACTTTAAAGTGTATGTAAACCTTAAAACATGTACTTATCTTATTTGTTCCATTTTAATCTGTTAAATATACCATTAAAAGCATTTTGTTGATTTATCTGTTGCCAAAAGTTTTTTGAGCATTCCATGCACTCTGCCTTTGTAGACTGTTACATTGCCCTAAGGCTGGCCATACAAATGCCATCAGAATACAATGACCATTGCTGCCGACTATAGCCACCAGCAGTGTTTGAATGCAAAAACCTGACAGGTTGGTCATACTGAAATCGATTGTCTTCAGTACAACCAGCCTGCCCATAGGTTCCTGCTAAATGGTGGCTTAAAGCGGTTGTCAAGGCATCTGGAAAAAACAAACACAAAAAACAAAACACACCTGTAAGAAAAGGGCATAATGCGCTAGTATGCATTGCATACTAGCTCATTATGAAATGCTTACCTTAGATTGACGCCGTTGCAGCCGGCCCCGAGCACTGCTGTGACCGCCGTCATGTTGTATCTGTTGTCTTCCAGGATCCGGGATTGTCATGACTTGACAACCACTTTAAGGCATCTCTGAGGACTACTGAACCATGTCATGAAGATGAGGAGGGAGTTGAAGTCATGTAGTCTTCTCCTGTTTCTGTTGTCCTGGTATAGTAGGGTGAGTGCTGCCCAAGGAAAGAAAGTTTGTTACTGGCACAATAGCCAGGTGAAACTAGAAAAAGCCTGAAAATAGAAAACAAATGCAGCGACCACATTTATGTTTTTGGTTTGGGCACTGAGCGTTTTTTGTAATGAGCAGATTTTTATTTTTCATTGAAAGTAAATGTAGTAGGCATTTATACAAATAGTGTTTGGTGGGAGCCTTCTCTAGAATTGTTTGTCTCAGGCCTACCAATGTCTTAGAATAGCCCTGTTGGAGTTATTTGTGGCGTGAATCTGACAGAGGTAATTAATTCACCTGTCCAATTGACAGGATGTCATTAAAACTGTCACTAATGTAATGTCTGACGCTTTGTAGATGGGAAACGATGACCGTGCTTTTCCTTATTTTTATGATCTATAAAATTCATAACATCTGCTTTCATTGCAGAGGTCAAGCATGATTGCCATTTATGCTGCAGGTATAATAAATGATGTAAAATGTCTATTTTTCTGTGGTATGTTATTTCAATTTGATTAAGGTGAAAAAAAAAGTTGCATAGGTTAAAAGTATGTTCCAAACCCTGACATTAATTGAAGTGCCAAAACGGCTATTGAACCCAAAATAAAAAGTAAACGTTTTTAATAGGTATTTGTGAAAGTTCCCGTATTATAGAAAGACAGATGGACGTAATTAGGGCCCAACTCTGGACAACTAAAAAATGATTCCTTGCAGTGCGGCTTCAGGGCCATCTGATGGGGGAGCAGAGGATCAGCTAAGTAAAATTGTTCCTCCTCTTCCCTAGATAAAATGCGTGGCTGGGTGCAACCCCGCTGCAAGGGATAATCTTTTAGTTGCCTGGAGTTGGGCTTTAAGGCCTCATACACACGGACGTTTCTAAAAAAATAAACAAAACGTCGGGCCCGACGTCAAGGAAAAAAAGTCGGCGTTTTTCGGCGTTATGCATCGCCGTTGTGGCGTCGGCGTCAAGAAATTCCAAAACGTTACAGCCTCAGAATGCGATGGCTGTGGGTTCTAGTTTCAGCTCACTAACGCCGACGTCATATACAGCTCAAAAACGCCGACGTTTTTATGGGGCCATTGACTAACATGGAGAGCTGCAAAAAAACGCCAGAAAACGCCGGCGTCAAAAAACGTCCGTGTGTATGAGGCCTTACTGAAGATACGGACCTGTTCAGCGGATCCACACTCGTCCGGGAATTTGAGATCTCTAATCTCCTGTCAATTTTCCAAGTCCCTTAAACAAATTTTGTCTTTTGTCTTCTTTTTGACTTCTGCGTATATTTCATCAATTTTCATTTAAAGTACCGTTGACGTCTAGTCTACTCTTTTCCTTCTGGCTGGTTCCATCACCATTCTACTTCCAAGAACTGACGTCACATGAAATTCCGGAGTATGTGTGCCTGCAAAAAACTGCGGCCGCAAAAGACCGCAAAAAAACGTCGAGAGGTACAATCAGTTACCGGGGTATTTTTGCAGCCGCAAAAACTCGACA
>BLSH010158756.1:989841-1002192 GCA_018402905.1 Glandirana rugosa | reverse complement strand
TCATCTATGTGTCCTTGAGTCTGCACAGGTCACCACAAATGATCTAAACAAGCCCTTACACCCTTTTAATAGAAAAGAGCCCTTTCATGCTTTCATTACAGTCTACAACAGTGGTTCTCAACTCCTGTCCTCAGGACCCACCAACAGGCCAGATTTTAAGTATTACCTTGGGGAGATGCAGACTAGAATGCTGCAATCACTGAGCAGCAAATTATATCTCCTGTGATGCATTTCAGTTATCCTGCAAACCTGGCCTGTTAGTGGATCCCGAGGACAGGAGTTGAGAACCACTGGTCTACGACCACATTCGAGAGATTTCCCCTCACTTCCTGTCAGATAGCAGTTGTCACCGAGACAGGAAGTGAAGGGAAATCCCTCCTATTGGGAAAGCAGTTCACAACAAAAATCGAATATAGCTTCCAAACTTTCCATATGTTATCCATAGCAGATCTATTTAGTTGAAGTTGGTTTTGGCCTCTGTAACTTATTTCTGTAATATGTAACTAATACTAAAGGTCTGCATGGACATTTCATTGAGGAGCTTAGCAGGGCAGGCACGTTGGGGTTCGTTGGTTTTCTTCTAGAGTATGTTGTATACACCAGAGTGAAAAAAAATGTTTCTCCAGAACATTAATGCTAAGTGGCAGTCAGTGCCCATAATGATATTTTTTTCAAGTTTATGTGGCGCAGGGGATAGATTGGAAGCATACATAGGAACATAAAACTAATTTTAGTTCTTTTAGCTGCTTTGTGTGCCTTGCTCTGTTCATTGCAGCTTGATTTGCCTTGCAAATTTTTGCTGAATTTGTATTTTGCGAGACTTCTTCTTTTGCTCTGTAAACCAAAATGAATTCTGTTTAGGTTATTATAATGAAAACTGGAATATTGTTTCCTAGTTGCCAATTAACCCCGATTTCCAAGAACAGCTTTCCCTTCAGTGATCTGCTTCCATAAAAGTTTTATTCTTGGAAATGTTTTTCCTTTATAATACAGACAATCAAAACAATCGTACGTCTACGAGCAATTATGTATATATCTGACTTGTATAGAAGCTATATGTTTTCCTGTAATGGATCACATTCATTTTCAGGTTACAGTCTTCTCTGTGTATTTTTTTTTTTATATAAATGTAAAAGAGATTAGCTTAAAGCGATATTTAAATCCAAAACCAAAAATGTAATGTATGGCAGCTTACCAATTTTCTTAAATGTAGTGGCTGCATTCGTTTTCTTTTTTAGGCATTTTCTTCCCGTTGTTTTCACCTGGTGATCCGGCTGTTAAGATACTTCCTGTGTTAGGGTGTCTCCACCCTAAGGCCCCTTTCACATGATTGGCCCGCTCGGATCCACCTGTCCATTTTTCAGGCTGGTCCGAGTGCGCAACCCGTTCATTTCTATGGGCAGGCAGATGTCAGTGGAGATGTGTCTGCTGACACCCGTCTGCCATCCAATCCAACAAGATCCGCTCAAAATAGACGTATGGGCAATACGTTCTACTTCCGTTCAGCGGATTGGAGGAAAAATGGATGAAAACGGACATGCAGTTCGTTTTCATCCGATTTGCCTATAGAGGACAGCGGGGCTGAGACAGGTCTGTCCCTGCACAGTGAGCAGAGAAGGACCTGTCATCTGCCGGCTCAGCGGAGATCAACGGAGCGATCTCCCGCTGAGCTGGCAGAGTCCGCTGAGCGAATCCTGTCCCGTGTGAATAGGGCCTAAAGCTGGCTACACACATGTGCTGATGCAGGGATCTGTGAATTTTTTCGTTCAACCTCCTGGTTGAACGAAAATAAATTTATAGATCCCTGCATCAACACAAGCGATGTTGATGCAGGGATACCACCTACTGTGAGTGCTGATCCAATGCATTTTGCCCTGCCCAAGGCATCTCCAGGAAGTGCTTCCTGACGATGCCCTGGGCGGGACGAAATGCGTAAAGGCAGAATGATGGATGTCCAAGTGCCTTCCGGTTTCCTCATTTCCTCCCCATGGAGCACACACTGGTTCTGGGACCCGGAACACTGGCGTTGCAGGAAAGAAATCCGCTTGATTCCCCCATCACAGTTGTGTTGATGGGGGAATCCCTCCCACGGAGCCATTGTGTTCTTCCGGCAAGGGTAGCCGTCCCTGCCAGGAGAACAGAGTGATTACTGCTAGCGGCTATAATAGTGTAAAATAATGTCATATCCGACAGGCTGTTTGTACTCAAGTTGATTGACCAATCAACTTGGGTACATTCAGCCTGCTCATACATGGTTCGAATCTCGACTGGTCCCTGCTGATCCAGCTGAGATGCGAACCTTCTATGGCCAGCTTATAAGTATTATTGGGAACATTTACTTTGTTTAGACACTTTTTTTTATTTGATTTTGAGTTTGGTCCATAGCACAGGTGATTTCACATTTATTTCATGTAAAACTTTTTTTTTTTCTGTGATTTTTTATAAAAACTTTCATAGGTCGGTGACAGTATCTTTAACCACTGGGAAAACCAGTCTGTTTCCAAAAGTAAAGGATCCTTACCAGTTAATTTACATTTTGCAGAGCATGTAAGTTTCCCCCTGCCTAATGGGTTAAAAGAAATGTTCTTCATATGATAAATATGTTACACGGACCTCTGGGTATTCTGTGATATAGTGGCACAAATGCCCTAGTTTAGACAATATTAAATCCAAATGTTGATTACTTGAAACACCATCACAGCCTAAGTGAGGTATAGGAAGGGCCACGCATTCCTTGTGCACTACAGAAGAGAACTGGTAAGATCTACAAATTATTACAGGACTGAACTCGATGGTTTGCCAGTGAAGCAAATCCTTATCGCCGATAGTCTAGTTCAGTGGTCTCCAAACTGTGGCCTTGGGGCCAGATGTGGCACTTTGCCTCTATCCGGCTCTTGGGGCACTATTTCATCCACAACTGACGCTAATGATGGGGCACTATTCCTCCCACTAATGCCAATGATGGGGTGCTATTCCTCCCACTGACACCAGTGTTGGGGCACTATTCCTCCCACTAATGCCAATGATGGGGTGCTATTCCTCCCACTGACACCAGTGTTGGGGCACTATTCCTCCCACTAATGCCAATGATGGGGTGCTGTTCCTTCCACGAATACCAATGATTGAGTGCTATTCATCACACTAGTATCAACAATGGGGCACTATTCCTCCCCCTGATACCAATGATAGGGCACTATTATTCCTACTGATCTCAAAAATGGGGCACTATTATTCCCACAGATTCCAATGATGGGGTGCTTTTCCTCCCACTGGTACCAGTGATGGGGTGCTATTCCTCCCAATGATATCAACAATGGGGCACTCTTCCACTGATACCAATGATGGGGTGCTATTTCTCCCACTGATATCAGCAATGGGGCACTATTCCTCCCACTGATACCAATGATGGGGTGCTATTGCTCCCACTGATACCAATGATGGGGTGCTATTCCAACCAATGATGGGGTGCTATTGCTCCCCATGATACCAATGATGGGATGCTATTCCTCCCACTGATATCAATAATGGAGTGCTATTCCTCCCACTGATATCAATGATGGGGTGCTGTTGCTCCCACTGATATCAATAATGAGATGGTGTTCCTCCCACTGATACCAATGATGGGGCACTATTCCTCCCACTGATACCAATGATGGGGCGCTATTCCTCCCACTGTTATCAGCAATGGGGTACTATTCCTCCCACTGATACCAATGATGGGGCGCTATTCCTCTCACTGTTATCAGCAATGGGGTACTATTCCTCCCACTGATACCAATGATGGGGTTGCTATTCCTCCCACTGATACCAATGATGGGGTGCTATTCCTCCCACTGATACCAATGATGGGGTGCTATTCCTCCCACTGATACCAATAATGGGGTGCTATTCCTCCCACTGATATCAGCAATGGGGCACTATTATTCCCCATACTGGGAATACTGATACAAACAATGGGCACTATTCCTTCCATTAAAACCAATGATGAGGCATTGTTTACTTCCACTGACACTGGGGCATTTTCTACTCCCACTGGCCACAGTTTAGCCCCCCTAAAGTCTGAAGGACAGCAAACTGGACCTTTGTTTAGAAAGTTTGGAGACCCCTGGTCTAGTTGAAAGGCAAAATGTAGTCCCTGCTAGTTTCTGAACTTTACATATCATCCTTGCTCTTTAAATTGCCAGAATAAATATTCGCCTCTCAGCGTGACATTGCGGCGGTCCTGAAGGTTAGTGAGACAGCTGTTGTAGGTGGCTGTAAGAAATGTTAAGGGGTCTCCTGTTTCATAATCGGAATGAAGGCAACAATCCTGGGAGGATCCCGAGCAGATCCAACAGAGCAGTAACTGTCAATGTTAAAGCCACGTCATTAAACATTTATGATGACATTTCTGTGTCTTTGCCCATGCCAGCGTGATTAACTATCACAAGGAAAAAAAAGAAATCCGCCTTACAGCTGGCTGCAGACACGTTTTTCGTAGGCTGGGTGAGAATAATCCTAAGGGCGGTTCAGGTAAAATTCACCGGGGACATTCCAAGAAAATTGGTGGAGGCTGTGAGGTGGAAAACATTTGAGTTAGGCAGCAGCTGTGTCAGACTGTGCTGTAGCGTGTGATCCTAGCAGTGCACATCCAGCACAAATGAATAAAGCACATGTTTCCAGATGACCTGTAGGTGCTGTATATTTATGTTATATGGAAATATGAATAGCTAATTAAAAAGCCAGGCCAGAGCTGCTGAAATGCTGAATCCTAATAATTATTTGCTGTAAAATTATGTTTAGGGTTAAACTTTTTTCGCAGTGCAAAATTCTATACATTTATTGATAGAGTTGTTTATACTAAAAAAACAAAAAAACTGTTATATATTAAAAGAAAACCTACATGGATCGAAATTCTGCTGGTTCAACAGGGACCGGCTCAGATTTGATCCATCTATAGAGAGGCTGATTGTACCCAGTTGATCCATCGATCAACTTGCATACAACCAGCCTGTCTTTTTTTACTTTACTTGCTATTACTGCCAGCGGCTATAGCTGCTGGCAGTAATCATTGTGTTCTGCCAGGCGGGAAGGTGCCCTGCCTGCAGGACACAATAATGCTGCGGGAGGCATTCCCCCATCAACCCTGACTGTGTTGATGGGGGAATCAGGTGGTTTTCTTTCCTTCCACCCAAGGTAAAAGGGGAAAAAAAATCATCTATGGGCTGATTTAGGCCTCATGCACACGGCCAGAAAAATGCAGATTTTATATGCAAGTGTATGCATTTAGTTTCATTTCTTGTGGCTAGAACAAAGGAATATTCCAAGGTGGATGAAAACAATGATTTTTTAAAAAACAAAATTAAAAAAATAGGATTTTTTTTTTTTCAAATGTAGTTTTATTGGAATGAAATGATGAACATTACACATTCAGTGGGATTATTTCCAATCGAGGTTGAAACAGTTAAATAGCAGTTCGGGCAAGCTTTAGAATTTTTTTTTTTGGTCACATTTATTTTAATAAATGCTTTTGGAGTAAAAATTTATGCAAATATAGTTTTCTATATAAGATACATTAATAATTCAGTTTATTCAGCATGAAATGGAGCCTAGTTATGTAGCATGAGGCTGTATATTCTGCAATATTTACATTTTTGTTAAACTTATTCAATGAATGCAAGCTGAGATAACATGCACTGCATTGATGCATTCACACAATTTCACAGTAACCATGAGATAGAGCAAAGTTCAGGAATATTCCTTTATCCCATTGTTTTGCAAATCTATGTACACTACAAACTGTATGATTGAATCGGTTCTGATATCGCTGTTTTACTAACCTGACAACTTATTACTCTAAATAGGAAACCTTCATTTTGTTTGCAAATATTAAAGATTCTAACCAGCAAGAATAAGTCCTTACATTTAAAGAGGACCTCTCATGTGGAATCCATCATGGCAGCGCCTGTTAGCGGCATCCTGCTGCCGCCACGTCCCTCACCTTGTTGTGTTACTGCCGTATCACCAGACGTCCCATTAAAGTGAATGGGACTGTCGGTGAGTCAACAGCGGGTCAGAGGAGGAGCCGCTGTGGGACAGAGATGACAGTTGCGCTTTCAAAATTATGATTTAAATCGAGCCTTATTACTAGTGATTTAAATCAAACCCACCCTGGAATATTCTAGGAAATAGAATTAAATTATGCACATATATCTCTAAATACCATATGTGCATGAACATGCGTAAATACAAGACTGCACATATTTTACTCTGGATTTTTCGCTCAGCTCCTGGCAGACCGATTCAGCATAAGTGGGATTATTTTAATAAGCCTGTGCGCAGCAGGTAGCTTTAGGGCCGGTTCACACTGGGACAACTTGCACTCTGACTTGAGTCGCCTCAAGTCGCCCCACATCTCAAATCCCATTTAAATGAATGGGAGCCGTCTTAATGTACACTACTGAGTCGCTCCGACTTCAGAAAAGGTTCCTGTACTTCAAGGCGACTTCTATCCGACTTGTGCCCATAGGATTCAATAGAAGTCGCCTCCAAGTCGGATTCCCCATCTTAATGCAAGCGACTTTAAAGTGAAAAGAATAGAATTTCTTTGGGGCAACCCCCCTCCCTCCTTTCTCTGATTGGCCACAGGCAAAGTCGCCTGGCATAAGTGTTGTAAGCTGCGCCGCAATAGCCTAGCAAAGTCGCGCTGAAGTCGGATCACCCCTGTGTGAACGGGCCATTAGGGCTTAGCTATAAATATATTCACATACAATTTAGTATTCACACATTTTTCCAAAACATTTTGAAAATCTTATTTGAATATTAAAAAAAAAGTATAAACCCCTTAAAGTGTATTAAAATCAAAACCAAAAATGTAATATTGTATATTGACCCTTAGGTTCCATTCACTCCTAGGCAATTTGAATCGCAGGCAGAATCCAGAATCATGGCAAAATGCGGGATGCATTTGCGATGCACCAAACGTGGCGCAATTTTGCCTCAAGTGTTGAGCGACAAAATGAGCTAAAGTCATGGCAGAAATCGCAAAGCCAAACACTCCTGGCTCTGTCCCAAGATTTGGTACATGAGCTTCTTTGGAGCAGAGGGAAGCCCATTAAAATGAATGATGCCGCTCCAAAAATGCTCCTGAAAAAAGCAAAAAAAAAAAAAACCGTGCTGCAGCAGCAGCTGTCGCTGTGCTATGCTCAGGTGTGAATGGAACCTTACCAATCATTAGATATGGAGGCTGCATCAGCCATCTTCTTTTTTTTTTCTTTCTTCCCTCGCTTATGTTTTCATCTGGTGATCACTGTGGATGAAGGAGCACTGGGGCACCTTTTGGGCAGCAGCATTGCCAGTCTGGGGAAGAGGGAGTGTTGGACTAGCAGATGTAGATGCACTAGCAAATTCAAGCTGAACTCCAACTAAAGCTCTTTAAGCAGTTACAGCAAATAGTAGTTTCCATTTGGGAAAAAGGTTTTACATAAATAAAAGCTGACAATTGTAAGCACGCCAGTGGTAAATGCTTTGTCTCAATACTGCTACATCTGCAGGTTAGCTTGTTCTATTGCAAAACAACAGACTTGCAGTCTAGATCATCAGGTGATTGTACGCTGCGTGATCACTGCTGCATGGGTTTGGGGTTTGTGCTTTGAGTGCGCGATTTGCTTTCTTTCTTTTGAGAACCGTGCCCTCTTCATTCCAGATAATTGATATATTGAAACTAGCAAGATGTTTTTCTGTGAAGCATTAAATATGCGCTCCAGGCAGATAAAAATACGTTAATTGATGTAGCTCTATTTTCATTTATACATCCAATAAATACTATTGAAGTGTTACTAAACCCAGGACCCTGCATTCACTATATCTGGTCTCCAACAGTACACAGAACATGGAAATGCAATTATTTTAGTAAATCTAAACTGTTAAATCTTTTCTCATCAGCAGTATAGCGCAGTCTTGTGACTTCTATCAGTGCCTGGTTAAAGCTTGTAGGAGGAGATTTCATTCTCCTCTAACTGTCCTATGAGGCTGCAGGATCCCTGGCCTTCTGTCTGGACCCCCCCCCCCCATTTGCCAGTTGGCACCCCATCCAGGCGGGCACGGATTGGGCATCCGAGGAGCGGCAGGGATCAGGGCACCAGGCATCCAGGCATTGGCCAGCGACTCTTCTCCTTCTCGCTTCCACCGCGCGTCTCCTCCCCTCCTCCTAGGCGTCCAATAGGATCGCCTGTCCTTTTAGCCAATCAGGTGACCGATATCAGACCTACTTCCTCATTGGCCATGAGGAGGATCAGTAGCTAATATTAATTTGCTGTTGCAATACACCTGGATGGGCTCCGGACGCAACGCTCTGTGCCCCGAGCCCACCCTATTTTGAAGCCTATTAGGGCCTCTGGTTCTAATCGGTGTTTCAAAAAACACACCCCCTGCCCACCCCCACCATAGGAATTCATGTGCCCTGTGTTCTGAAAGGGGCCGGGCACATGGATAGGGAGGGCGGCGGGGCATGGATAGGGGTGTGGCGCCCATGCGCCCACAATGGATGGGTTGCCCCTGATCCCTAAGACTTTAACACAGTTGCAGTGTTTCCTGAATAGCATTACCCGTACAGTAATTGTACTTTTGTTTTAGTGAAATTGCTTTGTAATTTTGCAGTATGACGTCCTCCTATAAAACTGCACCCTTCATTCCTCTGTAATGTACAACTCGATCTCAGATGACTTCCTCACAATTGTATAATGTGCATCTAATGAGCCCCTTTGGCTGTAGAGGAGGTCCTCCTATGCTTTGCTTCAATTCCGGTTCCCCCTCTTGGTTTCTGGACGTCAGATTCTGCTCCACTGATCTCGCAGTGAATAAACCCTGGAGAGAAAATATTCTTCAGAGAAAACAAATGTGCCTTATAAATCTTTTTACAAGTTGGCTATATTAGAGGAGTTTTCCAGATAAACAGCGGATTGCTTCGCTCTCGCCGCGCGCTCGTGAGCTCTTCATTTAGCGGGATTTTGAGGACTTGCCCAGACCGAGCGCTGTCAGGTTAGTTTATTGGTGAAACGGTTCTCTGCATTAAAGTATTTAAAGGATCACTAGAGCATGGAAGTTGCTTAAAAATGTTTTGTCTTAACCCCTTCAGGACGGAGGGTAAAACAAATCCTAATGCCTGAACACAGTTTTGCAACTTTAACATGTGTTAGTAAAATGGTACATTCATCACCGCTACTTAGGCTATCCACGTGCATTATGCCTTGTTTTTTCAGGACAAATTGGCCTTTATTTAGAGGTGAATAACGGAATGAATATCAACTGTTTTGTTTTTTATGTTTTTTTAATTCTTAGTATCAAAGGAAAACTAGTACAAAGAAGTAAAAAATATATGTTCCATTTTGTATATTTTATGTACATTTTGTATATTTTATGTACATTTTGTATATTTTATGTACATTTTGTATACTTCTTGCTATTACCATAATCTACCACCAAAGAACAATCCAACATAAATTCTTCAAATCCTGATGATCATAACTATACTGCATACACTATATTACCAAAAGTATTGGGACACCTGCCTTTACACGTACATGAACTTTAATAGCATCCCAGTCTTAAGGCCCGTACACACGATGCAATTTCGGACAGGAATTTTCATTTGATGGCCGATCGTCCCGTCCGAAATTCCTACCGTTAGTATGCTGCTTTCGACAGCCTATTTTGATTTTCCGTAAGACGAAAGCTGGATGTGCAGACTAGTAGATTTTTTTTCGTATGGCAACTCAACGTCCGATTTTCGTATCATTATTATCATAGAAAAAAAATCCTACGATCACGACTACGCATGCTCATTACATCACTTATGATGTTGAATTCGTTCGTACGAAAATTTTTGTATTGTTAGTACGCTCTTCAATTTCGACATGAGACAAGCATCCGACAAAAAATGGACGCAACTTGCATCGTGTGTACGAGGCTTAAGTCCATAGGGCTCAATATTGAGCTGGCCCACCCTTTGCAGCTACAACAGCTTCAACTCTTCTGGGAAGGCTGTGCACAAGGTTTAGGAGTGTCTTTGGGAATGTTTGACCATTCTTCTAGAAGCACATTTATGAGGTCAGGCACTACTGTTGGACCAGAAGACCTGGCTCGCAGTCTCTGCTCTAAATTCATCCCAAAGTTGTTATATCGGGTTGAGGTCAGGCCAGTCAAATTCCTCCACCCCAAACTCACTCATGTCTTTATGGACGTTGCTTTGTGCACTGGTCCAAATCATTTGGTAGAGGGGGAGATTAACCACTTGCCGACCAGCCGCCGTCATTATACGGCGGCAGGTCGGCTCTCCTGGACAAATCTGCCGGCGACTTGCGATCGACCTACTACAGAGGCAGAGCGGGGATCTGCCATTGTAAACACAGCGGATCCACGTTCTGTCAGGGGACAGATCTACTGTTCCCAGTCATCGGTAACCATTAGATCTGTCATGTCCCTGCCAGCCCATCCCCCCTACAGTTAGAACACGCTGAGGGAACACACTTAACCCCTTGATCGCCCCCTACAGTTTAACCCCTTCCCTGCCATTGACATTTATAGAGTAATCAGTGGCTATTTTTCGCTCTGATCACTGTATAAATGTCATTGGTCCCAAAAAAGTGTCAAAAGTGTCTGATCTGTTTGCCGCAATATCGCAGTCCCGATAAAAATCGCAGATCGACGCCATTACTAGTAAAAAAAATAAAAATGCCATACATCTATTCCCATAGTGTGTAGACACTATAACATTTGCGTAAACCAATCATTTTATTTACCAAAAATATGTAGAAGAATACATATCAGCCTAAACCAATGAATACATTTTTTTTTTTTTTAATATATAAATATTTTTTGTAAAATATATATATATATATATTTTTTCAAAATTGTCGCTCTTTGTTTACAGTGCAAAAAATAAGAACCACAGAGGTGATCAAATACCACCAAAAGAAAGCTCTATTTGTGGGAAATAAAGGGCTTCAATTTTGTTTGGGTACAATGTTGCACGACCCCACAATTGTCAGTTAAAATGACGCAGTGCCGAATCACAAAAAGTGCTCTGGTCATTAAGGGGGTAAATCCTTCCGGAGCTGAAGTAGTTAAGGTGCTGGGTTGTTTTTCAGGGGTTGGGCTTGGCCCCTTAGTTCCAGTGAAGGGAACTCTTAAGGCGTCAGCATTTCAAGACATTTTGGACAATTTCATGCTCCCAACTTTGTGGGAACAGTTTGGGGGTGGCCCCTTCCTGTTCCAACATGACTGTGTACCAGTGCACAAAGCAAGGTCTATAAAGACCTGAATGAGCAAGTTTGGGGTGGAGGAACTTGACTGGCCTGCACAGAGTCCTGACCTCAACCCGATAGAACACCTTTGGGATGAATTAGAGCAGAGACTGCGAGCCAGGCCTTCTCGTCCAACATCTGTGTCTGACCTTGCAAATACGCTTCTGGAAGAATGGTCAAACATTCTCATAAACACTCCTAAACCTTGTGGACAGCCTTCCCAGAAGATTTGAAGCTGTTATAGCTGCAAAGGGTGGGCCAACTCAACATTGAACTTTTATGGACTAAAACTGGGATGCCATTAAAGCGTGTAAAGACAGGTGTCCCAATACTTTTGGTAATATAGTGTATGTGGTATAGTTATGATCATCATGATTTGAAGTTTATTTTTGGTTGTTATTTGGTGATAGATTATAGAGCTGCACGATTCTGGCCAAAATGAGAATCACGATTTTTTTGCTTAGAATAAAGATCACAATTCTCTCGCGATTCTCGCAGCGTAACATATTAAATATACAAACAAATTGGGCTAACAGCACTGTTTACTTTTTTGAAAGGGTAATTTTTCCAAAAAAATTGCGTTTAAAAGTCCGCTGCGCAAATAGCGTGTGACATAAAATATTGCAACAACCGCCATCTTATTCTCTAGGGTCTCTGCTAAAAAAAAAATATATAATGTTTGGGGGTTCTAAGCCATTTTCTAGCACAAAATAATGGATTTTTATTTGTAAACAGCAAGTGTCAGGAAAGATTTAGTCTTTAAATGGTTAAACCAAACATCTTCTATACAAGGAGAGTGCATTCAGAGTGCATTCCTTTGAAGTAAATTACTTTGTATCTCTTTTAGCGTCTTTTATCAATGGTGATTCAGAACTTGGCTCTCTGCCCAGACTTGGAAGTCTCCTCTGAGACTCAAGTCGCTCCGACTTAGTAAAGACTTCAGACGACTTGCATTGACTTTTATTACTGTCAAGTCTCGCTGAGTTGCCCCGCAAGTCTGACCCCATTAACTGCACTGAAAATCGCCGTAATGCCCAATGGAGATTGCGGGGGGGGGGGGGGGGGGGGT
>BLSH010158756.1:934272-969711 GCA_018402905.1 Glandirana rugosa | reverse complement strand
AAGCCTCTGTGGGACAGAGATGACAGTTGCTCTTTAAAAATGATGATCTAAATCAAGCCTTTGCCGCTAAAGCTGATGAGTGGATATCCCAGGAGGCACAGTGGGTATAATGCATGTCATTTGCCTAGGCAAGCGACATACATGGGGGGGTGGAGAAATCATTTTACATAAAAAAGCACTGTGTGGAGAGGAGGGAAATTAAATTTGAGGGTGAAGATCTGCTTTAATTGGTCAGTGCAGGATGACGTCACTCCCGCTTATGCACAGGATGGCACTCATCCTGGCACACAGGCACTATGCCGGAATGTAAACTGAGCTGCGTCAAGTGGGGTACACACTATAGGAAAATTAGGCGAACGATCATGCGATATTTCATAGCAAGTCGGAACCAAAGAAGGAAATTATGTACAAAAATTCTCGTACGACAAAGGCTTTTTTCTTTTTTTTTTTTTTTTTTTTGTTGCTGATCATGCGCAGTCTTTTCTGATTTTTCTTGTATGAAAAATGGAACACATTAAAGGAAAATTTGTTTGGTTCCCATATGAGAAAAATTTTGAAATTGGTCCCTTCAGAAATCTTCGTTCAGAAGGTTGGAATCAAAGTTGTGTACGCAGAAAATCATATGGTCGTTCCTCAGACAAAAATGTTCGCCCAATTTCGTCTAGTGTGTACGCGCCTTTAAATATACCATTGACAATGTTTTATTTTTTTGTGTAACATAAAAAAAAAACAAGCTGTCCATCCAGCCAGAAATCTTGTGAGCGGATAACTTCCTGTACTCTGCCTCTGTGAACATTTATTACAGTATTTAGCATTGTTCCCTGCTATCCTTATTGACCGCAAAGCACCTCCCTCTGCTATAGAGATGGGAAGGCATTGTGTAGTCCTGACACACTCCCTTCCTAAGGTGACAATGCTGCAACTCCTAGAAACAGAGTGATTGTCGCCCAGGAAGCCGTGGCGGATGGCGCTCCATCGGTCGGCGGGGGAGGGGGGGTTGTCCACTCCAGCCCTTTGTCTTGGTGTCCTGGGATGCGTATGCGTCTCCTCCTCATAGGCCAATAGGATGGCTTCTCCTTTCAGCCAATTGGGAAACAGGTCTCACAACCCGCTTCCTGATTGGCCAGGAGGAGAATCAGTGTGATAATAGTGAATATTCATTTGTTGTTGTCCCACAACTGGGTGGGCTCAGGGCGAAATGCTCTGCGCCCCGAGCCCATCCTTATTTTAAGCCTATTAGAGCCTCTGGCTCTAATCATATACTTAAAAAAAAAACACCCTCCCCCCATTGGAATCCATGCATCCCGCGCACTGTATGTAGATCAGAGGGCCAGACTCATGGGGGGGGGGGGGGAATCAGCTGACAGATGGGTCGCCACTGCCAGATGCCAAGTGTGTTCCTGGTAGGATCGCCAGATGAAAATAAATAAGACAAAAAAAAATTCAGCCACCATAACTAAGATGCACAATTGCTCGCATTCCCACAATGCACAAAGATGTGCAGCGCTTTTGCTGACATGCGGGGTGGCATTGATACTTAATGGCACCCCCACGTACCTTGCTAATACCCATGCTTTCATTTGCATTCACTTGTGCCAAAACACATGGTAGCAATTCGTATCTTTCGTTTTCGTAGAGTGTGATTTTTTTTTTTTTTTTAAAAAAAGGATCATGCACTTCCTATGTGCGATTGTTTGCTTTAGGGCAGTCCACTGACATGAATGGCTGCCCTAAGTGCAACGTGTAAAACCGCGCGCTCCATCGCCCCTGCATAGGTGTGAATGGAGCCTTAGAAAAGCTAAGTTGCAATATACTGTATATTCTTTTTTTTTTTTTTTTTTTGGTACCTCTTCCTTGAAAAATCAGTAACCTCCTAGTAACTAACTGTGAAAACACTTTTAATTCTAAACCTCAACCATAGGAGAAAGAAAAGTAAAGCTACAAATGTATTAAGTAATTAAAATGATTAAAATCTGAGCTGTCTATTATTGCGTGTTATGTATGTAGTGTTCCCTGTCTCTGAAGGATCTGATGAGTACTTTAGAAGCATCTGCAATTTTCTGTCTCCGAGACGAAAAGACGCGTGGAATTTGCTCTTTATTTTTAGATCCTCTTGGAGTAATACTCAAGTGCAATTTTGCTATGAATATGCTTTAAACAGCGAATTAAATCTATTTTTATCAGCCATTGATGTTTTTATTTGTTTTAGCTTTTAATAGGTTTTATTTTCAGTCGTATATTCTTGACACTTTGGATTACAATGTCAGTGAGCGGATTACAATAATATTAATAGTTTGATATAAATTTAATGCAGGGCTAAAAAAACAAATAATAAGCCCGCATTCACATTAAAAAAATGCGCGTTACGATTGTGGTGTCGCTCATTTTTAATAGCACGCCAAATAGGAGTGAAGGTGAAGCTGTGTGCTTGAGAACATTCAGCAAAGTGGAAAACGCGTGGCAAAGCTCTGACACTTAAAGCGGTAGTAAACCACTGCTTTTTTTGTTTTTGTTTTTTTACTCCTGCAAGGCAATGTCATAATTTGATAGCATGCATCACATACTAGCACATTATGTGAAACTTACCTTAGAATGAAGCCCTCCAGTGGTGCGCTGTGACCTCTGAAGGCGCTTCCACATCTTCCCCCGGTCTTCCTTCCGGGTTCACGGACTCGGGCTGTGTGAGTGGCCGGAGCCGCGGTGACGTCACTCCTGCTCATGCATGCGGGAGCCGCCATTTACAGCACAGGGCTCTGAGGCTGGGTTCACACCATATTCACTCCCAGCAGGGGTCCGGTGCATTCTGGTTCACCGTTTCAGGTCCGATTTCAGCCCAGATTTTTGGCTGAATTTGGACCCGAAACAGACCAAAAGACGCAGAGGGCTCCTGTTCAAATTCACACTGGAGCCGCAGTGGAGATATGTGAACTGGCTCCATAGAGAGTTGGTCAAAATCTCCTGCTATTGCAAATTGGATGTGGGGAACCCGCATCCAATTCGCAATGGTGTGAACCCAGCCTGAAGAATAGGCACAGTATGCCATTCCTTCAGAGCGCACACGCCGCGGATGTCACCGGCTGCATGTACAGTAAATATCTTCTAAACGGTGCCCGATGTTCACAGTGCCTATAGTTAAACCTTATCTATAGGCAAAATTCATGCATAGGAGTTTACTCCCACTTTGAAGTGATTGGAAACCATCACCTTGTAAAAAACCCACTCAGTTTAAGGGCCAGTTCACACCACATGCAGTCCAGTACGTTTTTATTCTGCATCAAAAATGCATGGATAGTACATTATATGGTTTCCAATGGCATTGTTCACACCAGTGCAGTCAGTTCCAGCTCCAGAAAAAAAAGTAGAACATGCTGCATTTTTCATGCACTGAACTGTACTGAAACGCGGTAAAACGCATCAAAAAGGCAACGGAACGCACCAAAAACGCACTGGAATGCACATGTCCTAAGAAAAAAAGGGGGGAAAACTGCACTGGACTGCATCAAAAACGCACTGGAACGGACCGGAGAAGCGTCAAAAACGCGCATGCAGAAAAGCATCCGGAACACATCCAGACTGCGTTTCTAAGGTGTGAACTGGCCCTCAAATAGAAATGAAAGGCAAAACCTTTTTGTATTGATAAAAAAAAACCCATTATAAATACCTTTTCCATTTTTTATAAGTGATCACAGTCCCTCTGTTCTCAGCCGCATAAGAAGAGCTGGGGGAGAAGCAGCAGAACACTGAGCTGCCCAGTGAATGGCTGTGCAGCGGGGGCGTGTCAGGACAAGTCTGCTCATTGGAGGAGAGCAGGCTGAGTTCCCAGCATAGCTAGAGAGCTGACCACGAAGTGCTCTGATGCCTAGTATGGTCAGTTTTTAACAGGGAAGCAAGGGGACTAGCAGGAACACCAGGGATTTCATACAAAGGAGGCGATATAAAGAGAACAGGATACTTTCTCCTACAAGTACATGCTACAGCAGGTACTTATGAGGAATATGAAGTGTTGGGGTAACAAACTCTTTAACTGGTAGTGTCAGAGCTTGCCAATGAGCCCTGCCCCCACACATTCATAGTGGTCCTCCACAGAGATGGGCAACCTCACAGACCAATAGAAGGCAAGAACAAGCAGACATACTTTTGGGCTAGGTGTCGTAGTTTTGCTTGTCCAAGTGGTCCAGCGTATGATTAGGACAGCAAGGTCTGGAAGGCGGTTGCACTACTTTCTAGCTGCTGCAGTTTTAGTTTCATTCCCTCCATGGCCGCACTTTGTCATAATACTCCATACTGCGTGTGCTGGTTTCCTAATCCTTGGTAGTATTTGTTAACCACAGAAATGATTGCATGTTTTGATGTTTTTCCCATTATTGATGTAATTAAGCAATTTTACCCTTCTTATATTGTCATCTTTAATTTGTAGAGTTAATTATGTGGCTTTTTGTCCTGAGCTGACTGTCTTTGATATCGGCAGTTGCTGCACACTGACTTGGTTTTTCCGTCAGAGTTCTTCTATTCCTATAAAATGACTAGAACTTTTCAACTAGCGGCTTGCTGACGCACATGAAAGGCTGGAGGAGGAGGTCAGTCAAAGTGTACACATCCTTGTGTCTCATTAGAGGGATCAGTCACAGGAAAGGAGCCTTCTCTTCATCACAAATTGGCTCCCATACCCGGGCACACATCCTTTCTTCTTCCAGCCATGTTTTCCTCCGTGGTTCTCTGTGCAGCCACTCTCAGATTAATGCACATGATTAGAGGGACTGTTCCAATGCACTTTGATTTTCTTAAGGTAAAGTGTAACGTCATAATCCCAACTGTAAGTGAGGGTTCACACGTCAGTGCCTAGGCGTAGATATGGCCTATGGTGTGTTTTTGCAAATGCGTGGTCCATGTGCATTGTGGTGCAGTTGTATTTTATTTTTTTTTTTACTCACATCCCTTTCTTTATACCTAATTCATGTGCTGAAAGGCGTTGCAAATCGCTGCAGTGCAATAAATTGTTACCTGCAGTGGCAGCCTGTCCATTAGGGGCGCTGCCCCCCCCCCCAATCCATGCGCCCAGCCCCTAATCCACATGCAGGGCGCCAGGCACATGGATTTCAATGTGGGGTTTTTTTTTTTTTTTTTTGAAGCACATCATTAGAGCCGGAGACTCTAATTGGCTTCTAAAAGGGTGGACTCGGGACGCAGTGAGCTCACCCACTTGTGTGGCATTAGCAAATTTATATTCGCTAAAGTCTTCCTGCTTCTCCTCCCGGCCAATCAGCAAGCGGCTCCTGAGACCCGATTGGCCGGAAGTCTTAGGACGGGTCTCAGGACCAGCCTCCTGTTTGGTCGGGAGGAGAAGTATCAACCCCAGCAGCAGCAGTCCCTCCTAGAGCCCTACCCTGGATTGATTCAACAGTGCACCGTCACCTCTTGCTGTATAAGGTAAGGAGGCCATGGATCGCGCAGGGGTGGCTGCGGTAATGCGAGGATCGCTGCCTATCAAGCCCCCGGAGGTGGGGTGATATGAAGTGCAAGTGGATCGCCGCTGTGGGGGGGTTGGTAGTAAGGGGGCCAGGTCTGTTTGATGCCTCGCCCTCCAAATTTTGACCACTAGCCGCCACTGATTACCTGGCTCATTTTTGTTGTTGAATGTGCACGCTGATGTATAAGCTATGGCAAAGCAAAACAAGGCTTTTTCCTTGTCCTTGTGTTGGGAGTACATTGACCAACACTACCCAACCCATGTGGTATGAACAAACCCTAATAATAGTATTCTTTTATTAACTTCTTTATTTACACATCATCTAGTTCAGGGGTGCTCTGAAAAGCGAGGGCTTCTTAGGTGATTTGGTAACTGGCCACAATGAACTATGGGCTTTTACCACCCCCCCAAAATGCAAATGTAAACGAGCCCTTACTGTCCTAAGCCCCCTATATGTCTGCTCTCGCACTGATGTGCTGCGGCTGCGCCTGTCTCAGACGGAGTGCACTTGGTATTGCTCCACCTGGGACAGGAGCTGGTACAATAGAGGAAGCATCGGCTTTTTAGGCTCTTGCTCCCTCCGCATTTGCTTTCTTCCTCTAGCCCTGGCTTCATCCACAACACTGCTGCTTTGGGATGGGGGGTTGGCAACCTGCGATCCGGGCTTGCTGACCCGCCATCCCAGAGGAGGAGATTGTGGACAACATCAGAAGGCTCCACCACTGGTTGGGCACCCTGATCTAGTTCAAGCTGCAGGACAAATATTATTATTATAATACAGGATTTATATAGCGCCAAAAGTTTCTTCAGCGCTTTACAACATGAGGGCAGACAGTACAGTTACAGTTCAATTTAATACAGGAGGAATCAGAGGGCCCTGCTTATTAGAGCTTACATTCTAGGAGATAGAGGGTAAATCTCCATGACAGGGATAGGGGTTAAAGTAAAGGGAGGGTTATAACCCCTGTAAGGTTTATTTTTGCCATCTCTGTCCCATTGGAGAGATTTGTCTTCACTTCCGGTCCTATAGCCAAACAGGAAGTGAGAGGAAATCCCTGTAAATAAAGGGAATCTCTTGGGGACCCCCAGGTCACCAGAACGAGTGTCCCCATTAGAAGAGTTCCCCTCTTACTTTTCTGGGGATACCCCAACATTTGGGATTTTCTCTTACTTTCAATGATACCGGTAAACAGGACAACTAGACAGGTGTTCTAGTCCCTCTCCACTCTATCCAAAACCGTAACTAAAAGGGAAAACTTTTTTTTTTTAACTATAATTTCACACCACTCTTTAGACAAATCTAAAAAGAGAAAAAACTTTGTAGATGACTAATGCTTTAAAAGAGCAGAGGGCAGGAGTTGATTGTTTGGTCCTTTTATTGATAACATTTTAATGTAAATCTGTACTAGGCCTACACTACCCTTTTTGCCTCCGTGTTGTTTGCAAATTCAATGACAATACATGGCTCTGGTGAAGCTTAAAAAGGAAGTATGGGAGTTTTTTTTCCTTGCTAGAATCATACTTGCCTAAGTGGATGCAGCATCGATCCCCCACTGACTTTAAGTCTGAGAACTGAGTGATCAAACACAGCCGATCGCTCAGCTCTTAGAGCTCCCTGAGCAGAGAGCTGGTGACTGTCAGTCACTGTCGCTAGGCTGTGGAGGGGGCGGGAGTGGCCAGCTCAGGCTCTCAGTGGCTCACTGAAAGTCTGATATGGGTGCTGGTCCAGGCATGTGGACACATCCCGACCATATGGTCGCAATCTTTCCTGAGCCTGGACCGGCTCTGTGACATCAGCCGACAGTGGGCTTCAGCTCGCGGTCTGCTGAAAACGGGTCACAAGGGTGCAGAACGAACTGCACTCCTGTGATGCACAGGAGTAGTACAGCCAAACAAGCTTTGGCTGTACTTCTCCTTTAATATTTGCATTATGTGCAGTGCACACAGACCCTGGGAGGGAGGGGGCCCACTGTGCACTCACTGTACTGATTTGAGAAACGGTCAGTGGTGTAATTACCTCCATAGCAACCCATGCAACTGCTATGCGGTCCAGAGCAGAGGGGGATCTGGACAGGACCAGAAGGGGTGACCTGTGTCCTGGGGTCCACCTGTTACTTGCCTTGTGTACAGTGCAGCTACCAGTGTTTCTGTCAGAGGCCAAGTCCCTCCCTGCTCCCTATCACTGTATAGGTAGAGGTGCAGAGTGATCTCCTCCTGACATCTGCTTGACTTGATTAGTCCGAGCCAGCGGGCGTCCTGGGAGGAGACAGTTTAAGCATGGAGACTTGGAGATGCTGGGCTTGCCAGTTGCCACTAATCATATTGGGAGTGGGGGGAGGGGGTTGGAGTTAGTTGTGCACAATGCGAAGGGAAAAGGGGGTTTTATTATATGGTGTAATTTTGTTTTTTCCTTTCCCTAGCTTCACTGGTAGCAGTATAATTTGCTTTTTTTTGAGGAAGGGGACCCAACTTATGATCTTGCACCCAAGGCCACTGCATTCAGGAAATGCCCCCGTGGTGAAATTGAATATTGCAACAACCTAACCTCCTAAAAACTTCCACGTATAAAGAGAAGGAACTCGCCTATAATATGATTTGCATCTGACTTTTGCAACGTATTTTTTAATGATCTGGAATGCAGTGTTAGGAATTTGAATTTCCTTCTATTGTTGTTCTGCCATGTTCCAAAGTGCTTTGCTTTTCTATCATTGCAGAAGTCACTGTGAAATTATGGTAAATTCTTCTCAAGCATTAGACATTTTTCCCTGAAAGAAGTTGAAAGTTGCTACGTTTGACTTTCATCTGCGTCTGTTAAAATCCATCTATGTGCAAAATATATTTAAAAAATCTGCTGGATACAAAATTGCTCATGTTCCTGGACCTTACAGTTGGCTTCAAACTTTCCAGCTGTCATTTCCCCAGGCATATTTGAATCTGGTGACTGTGGGCGGCGAGTAAAGACAGTTTGAAGCATTGATACACGAGGCCCACCATTCTTCAGTGATCAAACTGGAACAGATGGGGGGCTTCGGCATACTGTTCAGTCTCAGCTACCATGTAGGAGCTCAGATTACTTTGCAGGTTTAAAAGTGCCACCTTTAAATTTTCTGCCTGTATTTACTTCAGCAGTCATGCCACTCATCTTTGGCCCCAGATATCTCTCTCTCTCTCTCTGCCCCCAAATTGGCCTGTAAAGTCCTTTGCATTGGGATCACAGCCTTTAGAGTACCATTTACAAACACAAGGGTAGATTTTTTTTTTGGAATAGCTAACTGAAGACTTCAGCTGGCAATACAACATCCATCCATATAACATACCTTTTCGACATTTTATGAGCATTTAACATATTTTAGGATGGTATTTACCCATATAAGCCTCCCTTATGTGGACATCCAAAATCCCTGAGATTCCCACTGGGCACCATCATCTTGGATGTAATGTCAGCAGCCCTTACAGACTCAAAGCTGCTACTCAAGTAATACACCACAGCAGCCTTTGTTAACTTACTTTTTTATTTATTTATTTTTTAACATGGAGGGACCCTTGAAATAACGTTAAGGTCTGGGGGAACCCCTGCCAATAATTATTTTTTTTTACAGCTTACAGTACATTAGTGTGGTGGTCGGTGGAAAGCATCCTTCTTACATTGGTGGTCAGTGGGAAGACTGTCGCCCTTATGTATGGCAGTGGCGTCACGAGGGTTGGTGTCACCTGGTGTGGTAAAACATTGTGTCACCCCCCCCACCAAGTATAGTTCCCCCATCAGTACAGACCCCCCTCCCTCAATATAGATTTGCCTCCCTCAGTCCAGACCCCCCCTCTCCACTAAGTATAGACCTCCCCTCCACTAAGTACAGACCCCCTTCCTCAGTCCAGACCCCCCCCCCAACTTCTCCATTAAGTATAGACCTCCCTTCCCTCAGTACTGACCCCCCCTCCACTAAGTCCAGACCCCCCTCCCTCGTTACACCCACCCCTCTCCACTTCTGCTATCAGGGAGGTGGAGGGATCCGTTATGTGCTGGGGGGTGCATTTTGAGAGAGGAGAGGACTTGTGTCAGTAGGGAGGTGTGGGGGGCAGATATGTGCTCAGGCCCTTTGGGAGGTGAGAGGGCCTATGCTCTTGTGGGGGGTCAGATTTTAAATTCAACCCCCACTTCTAGCATAGGTCCTTTTCCCTCCTAAAGTGCCCCCAGCACATATCCTCTTAAAGTGGTTGTCTACCCCCAAAAGTGACTTTTACCTACAGGTAAGCCTATACCTATAGGTAAAATGAATATCTCCTAAACCTGTATGGTTTATGTGATATACCACTTGCAATGCAGCCGTTGACATCATGACGTATGCGCAGTGATGTCCCAGCGAAGGCCCGGCGCATAGCGTCGGACCCTGCCGGAAAGTCCGCCGGAAAGACGGAAGAATCCCCACAGAGAAGATGTCCGCTCCCTCTGCAAGGACAGGGCAGCCCTGCGGGAGCTTCGTTCTAAGGTGAGTATTTCATAATGAGCTAGTATGCAGTGCCTTTGCCTTACAGGTTTTTTTTTGTTTATGTAGGTAGACAACCGTTTTAACCCCACACAATCACTCCATCTTTTTTAACTCCCCCCACCCCCACGCCTTCCTGGTCACTCTATCCCCCTCCTGTGTACAATATAATAAACTCCATACAGGCCTCAGATCAGCACTGGTGTCCCTCCTCCGGGCTGTGTAGATGTTAACAGCTGAGAAGAGGGAGATGGCTTCGGTCTGCGAGAGTTGTGGACCGCTTGTGTGGTGTCAGTGCCCCTGCTGATGGGTGTCACCCGGGTGCAGTCCGCACCCCCGAGCGATGCCACTGATGTATGGCTAAAAAGTTTAATGTTATCAGTTGAAAGTCTGAAATTGCTCAAGGAACCCCAAACAACCTCTGAAGGAACCCTTGAATTCCGCAGAACCCTGGTTGATAGAGGCTGCTCTAGAGCATTGGTCATCAAACTTTCCTTGCCTTTATCCAGCCCTTAGGGCACCATTCCTCCCACTGACACCAGCAATGGGGCACTATTCCTCCCAATGACACCAATGATGGGGCACTATTCCTCCCAATGACACTAATGATGGGGCACTATTCCTCTCAATGGCACTATTCCTTCAATACCAATGACGAGACACTATTCCTGGTCCTATTGACCAGAGGTGCTATGTCTTTTTTTTTTTTTTTTTTTTCTTCTTTTTTTTACTGCCACTGAACAGTAAGTCAGAGGTGTTGTTTACTCCCACTGATGCTGGGGCATTTTCTACTCCTGGGGGACCACAGCCCAGGCCCCTTACTGTCGGAAGGACAGTAAACTGGCCCTTTGTGCATCAAATCTGTAGCTATACTAATGTTCTTAATTCACTCTTCCCCTTTATAAAATTTTAAATGCACCTTCATATAAAAAACACTAACTGAACCCAATTTGGAACAAATTCCTTATATACCAGAATTTGCCATTTGCACGTCAGAGTTAAACCATTGCAGCAAGTGACTGACTGCATTGGAAGTAAGCGTGAAGCCTGGCCTTGTGTGATGAAGTAATAACTTCTGACCAGCCTCTGCTTTCATCTCCTCCTTAGTGCAGTTTATCAGTTTCTTTCCACTGATGAATGTCAGGGGAGTGTTGAACACGAACCAAAAGCCTTATGCAGGGAGGACGGTACACCTGATTTGTTTCCTAAAGAGAGAGCAATGAGTCATTGAGGCTGTCGGCTCAGCATCCTCTAAGTGAATTTATGATCTGATTCTTGGCAGTGCCACTTCCATGCAGTTCAGTGTTTGGGATGCTATAGCTCTGCTTGGTGCACAATCCATAGCTGTGCGTTTACATACACAAAAATAATGTACATACAGTCTAATGACCCTATACCTCCAATGCAATATTCTCTTCTTTCCTACCAGATGGACTGGGCTATGCTCAGCCTTGCAGTCCCGACACAAGGCACAAATCCGCCACATTGCACCATACTACAGCCATAGAACGTTATTGAAATGTAACAAAGTAACATTTTATTAAGCTCTAACAAAAAAGAATAACAAAAAAAAGGTTTCAGTATATGTGACAAATGCGGGTCAGACCACTGCCCTTCTCACCAACTTGTGACAAAAGACTGGTCAACCTCATACCACGCTGTCACTGATGCTCAAAATTGACACTCTCAGCCTCACCCTGCACAACGATTTTCCAGCTTGCAGGACCACAATCTATGGCTCCATTCACACCTGAGCATATCAGTGTTTTTTGGGTGTTTTTTTAAAAATTTTTGCAGCTTTTTCCAAGCTTTATAAAAGCAAATTACAAGCGTTTTCCAGCTTCAGGTGTTTTTGTTTAGCCAATAGAAAGCTCCAGGGGGAGGAGAGGGAGGGGAAATTAGGGGTGGAGAGCTGCGATATGAGCATTTTACGAGCGTTTTACAAGCGTTTTTCTGCTCAAGTGAGGCGTTTCTGTTGAAGTCTGTGGGGCCAAAAACGCTTGTAATTTGCTAAAATGAAGCTCATGTACTTTTTTGATCTTCAGGCCTTTTGCTTCAGGCGACAGAGCGCCCTTATGTGAACAGGGGCCATTGAAATGAAAGGAATTTTGCTTGTTGGGAGTTTTTGGAGCTTCAGAGCTGAGCGTTTTACAAGCTGAAAATTGCTTAAGTGTGAACGAGGCCTAAGAGTCTAATGCCTCGTAAACATGATGAGATTTTCAGACGAATGATCGTCCGTTGTTTTTTTTTTTTTGTTTTTTTGGGGTTTTTTTTGCATGCTACTCTCGTATCGAAAATGGGTTAGTTACTAAAGTTACGAAAATTCTTGTACAACAGAATAAAAAATCGGAAGTGCCGTACACACAATCCGATAATAAAAAAAAACGCTTTCGAAGTGATTGTATGAAAATCTGATCATTCGTACACAGCTTTCTATGGTCGATCCTGACAGTTCACCCAATATTATCCAATGGTGCAAGTGCTAAATGTTCCCTGTATGATACCAGATCGTACAATTTTCATTTTAATCAGCACATTTGTCATCCGCAAAATACAACTCAAAGCAAGACATCACTTATGATTTTTTTATTTTGCGTAGGATAATTTTCGTAACTTTAGTAACCTCTTCATTTTCGATATGAGATTAAAAACACTAAAAATATAAGTTGCGCAACTCCAACCAAAATATGAAATAATTGATAATTAATAAAGTGCTATCAAGTTCAATACTGTGCAAATATTGAATGTAACAATGTGCAAAATTGAATGAATTGACTGATTAGTTTCCCGAAAGATACCATTAAAAATACTAATAAAAAGAATATTAATGCACACAGTCAGATAAACATTAAGTGCAAGTGCAAAGTTATGAGTGCTGCCACATCTGCATCAAATATAAAGTTCAAAGTCTATAGTAGGTCTTCTTTTATTGGTATTGGTACTTTTTATTCGTTTTTTTTAATAGACTTTGAACTTTATATTTGATGCAGATGTGGCAGCACTCATCACTTTGCACTTGCACTTAATGTTTATCTGACTGTGTGCATTAATATTCTTTTTATTAGTATTTTTAATGGTATCTTTCGGGATACTAATTAGTCAATTCATTCAATTTTGCACATTGTTGCATTCAATATTTGCAAAGTATTGTACTTGATAGCACTTTATTAATTATCAGTTATTTGATATTTTGGTTGGAGTTACGCAACTTATATTTTTAGTGTTTTTGATTTATGGGTGGTATCCCAGATAGTTGCTGCAGTTCATTATTTAGGATTAATCTTTCTCACATTTTTTAGCCCGGTATATTTTATCATTTGTTTCGATATGAGATTAGCTTGCGAAAATAACGGACAATTATTCATCCAATAATCGTATTGTGTGTACGAGGCATATGAGCAACTGTCACTGGGTGTAGTTGACTAAGCAATTAGCTATTTAAATGGCCACTACCAACTACTTTTAGATGTCAACTTATGACAAAATGTGTAGGGTGGAGGACGTGCTGACGTCACCGTCCCGGAAGGACAGGTGCTGTACGAGTTCCGGCCGGTGGTTTTGTTTTAAGGCATTATGAGACTTCACTTGATGTAAGTGCGATTGTAGTAGCTTTTAATAAAATTTATCTGGTATTACCCTATATGGAGCTCTTTTTGTTTTTGGATGCTTATGCTGTCGTCATCGGGAGGACCAGTGTAGGCACACAAGAGGACTCATATGCGTTTAAAGAGGAAGTAAACCCTGATGGGTTTTACTTCCTCTATGTTCCTCTATATTACCCTGCAATGTAAAAGCATAATAAGCTAATAAGCATCGCATACTAGCCTATTATGTGTCACTTACCTGCATTGGAAGCCTGTGATGTCCCTGCTCCAGGCCATGTCCATCTTTGCCCCTCTTCTTTCCGGAGCCACGGACTCCGGCTCTGTGATTGGTCGGAGCCGCGTGACGTCACTCCCGTGCATGCGTGCGAGAGCCGACAATCGTGGCACGATCTCAGTGAAGAAACGGCATAGAAGCCGTTCCTTCACTGTGCATGTGCCAACATGACGTCAGCACAGCTTCAACACTGCATATCTCTTGAACCGTACAGGTTTAGGAGATATGCAGGGCACCTACAGGTAAGCCTTATCATAGGCTTACCTGTAGGTTAAAGTGGTTGTCACAAGTTGACAACCACTTTAAACCCAAGCATTTATTATATTGCAGTTTGCCAATTCTTAGATGTGATGGTTGCATTCATTTTCTTTTTTTTTTTGGGCTTTCTTTCATTTTCACCTGATGATCCATCCAGCGCATGCGTGGGAGTGACATCACGCGACTCCGGCCAGTCACAGCGCCGGAGTCGCAGCCCCGGAAGGAAGAGGGGCAGAAGATGGACGCCGACAGCAGAGGGGACATCGTTGGACGTTGCAAGCTTCGTTTGCAGGTAAGTGGCACATAATGGGCTACTATGCGATGCATAGTAGCCCATTCTGTTTCTACTTTACAGGGGGACATAGAGGAAATAAACCTCATTTGGGTTTACTTCCTCTTTAAGGCCCCTTACACACAGGTGCCTCCATTCTGCAGGATCCACTTGCTCTGTGGGGGGGATCGCTCTGCTGATTCCCGCTGAGCAGACGGATGACAGGTCCGTCTCCGCTTACTAAGCAGAACGGAGATGAACATCGACTCGCTCTCCTCTATGGGGAGATTGGATGAAAACGGACCGCTTGTCTGTTTTCATTCCATCCAATCCACCATCCAATAAAATGTCCGCGCTGCTATCCGATTCACCAAAACCAGACGGATGGAGGTCCTATTTTCCATCCGTCTGGTTTTGGTGAATCGGATAGCAGCGCGGACATTTTACTGCTGACATCCGCTGCTCCATAGAGGTGAATGGAGGGTCCGATCAGATCCACCTGAAAAACTGACAGACAGTCCTGATCGGAAAGCCTGTGTGAAGGGGCCCCAATACTGCATTAAAATAAGCATAGGGTGGACTGATCCTCCAAATAAGACTGCTTGTGTAGTTTATACTGTTCTACCATCAGCAAGAAAGATTGTGCTTTGTGTGAGTTCTTTGTGGTTTGGTATTTCTTTACATCCTGAATCCCTCACAGCCCTGAGTGATGAACTTCTCCAGATCACAGATGCATCGGTGTTTGAGTTCTTTACTCTGCATCCTCCGCTTTTTTCTTCTGCGTCCATATTAAAGAACAGAACAGCCAGACATCAGTTCTCTAGCCTCTGAGTGTCAGCTGGTGGCTACATATGTATGTGGGTAGTCAATTAAGGCTTTCTACAATACTCTGCTTACTTCTCCGCAGGAGCGCTGGACACAGATGCAGGCCAGGCAGTGGGATTCCCAAGTTATTTTTAAACCATTTATCTCTCTCTGGTTTTGTTCCTTTTCCTGCTATTCTGTAATCTGCTTCTACAATGTGGCAATGGATGTAATTTTAATCTTGGTGTGTCTGCAGGGGGCTGCAACCTATAGGAACATGTTCAAGGCACGGTGTGACTTCATAGTGGTACTGGAAGAAAACTGAACGTGTTTGCTTCAAGCTGTTTAAATGTTCTTAAATTGTTTCTAGATTAGCTGATGGTGGAAATCATTCGTATGCATCAGGATGTTTTTCTAATGAAGAATGTGAAAAATGAGCTGTATCCATGACCTGTAGTCTAATTTCCAGGTATTCATTTTCAGCGCTTTAAAAGAAAGCAAATAAACGTTCCAACAAAGAGTACGTCCTATTAGGAGAGAGGTCAGACAGTGACCCAGTCCTTGTTGGGTGTGAATTTTTAATTGTGTTCCTGCAGTGTGGTATGATGAGTGAATTCAAGAGTAAGGGCAGACTCCATCCAGCAGATCTATCCGACCAGTGGCAGCTGGTGCTCTCCTATTTGGCGGGGCAGTAAACCAACCCCCCCCCCTCCATTCGTTTGTATGGTCAAACACCCACCCCTGTTCCTCAGTCGATCGGCGAACACCCCCCCCCCCCCCATCCACCGCTCACCCATCCGCCCCGCACTTACCCCATCCAGGTTGCAGGCAACTTCAGCGGCTTTCCTCTGCGCCTCCCCCTGCTCCCGGCCAATACAGTTGCTTCTCCAATCTGGTCTTAAGACCGGCTTCCTTATTGGCCGGGAGGAGAAGCAGGAAGACAATAGTGAATGTTAATTTACTATTGTCACACAACTGGGTGGGCTCAGGGCGCAGTACTCTGTGCCCCGAGCCCATCCTTCTTTGAAGCCAATTAGAGCCACAGGCACATGCTTCAAAAAGAAAAAAAAAAGCATTGAAATCCATGCATCCAGCGCCCTGCATGTAGCCTAATGGAGTGGCCGCCACTGCATCTAACTCTCAACCGATCCGTTGGACGGATGGAGAAAGGATCTCCATCTGTCTGTTTTTGGTGGCCTGGATAGGATTAGATGCCAGTGGGTGTGCGGACATCCGCTGCTCCATAGAGAGCTATGGATGGTCCGATCAGGTCCGCCGGAAAAATGGACAGGTGGACTCAATCAGAAAATTTGTGTGAAAGCCACCTTATATTTGTTTCTTAGGGTCAGAAAGCTGAAAATAAACATTATTTAGCAAAGTACTAAGAGGATGTTTTAAAGTTCAAGTTTGGTTAAAGTGCTTCCACTCCAAACTGTTATTTCATTTATGGATAGAACTGACTGGTTGAGTTAGCTAGAGGTTTCTTTATAAGGACTCCTTTTTTTCCAGTCTATGATTAAAACACATCAGGAGCCACTCAGAAATTAAAGTTGTAAAGGCAGAAGGTTTTTTATCTTAATGCATTCTATACATTAAGATAAAAAACCTGTGTGCAGCAGCCCCCCCAGCACCCCCTAATCACTTACCTGAGCCCCTTCTCTCTGCAGCGATGTCCATGAGTGTCTTAGCTGTCTCTAACACTCCTCATGATTGGCTGAGACACAGCAGTGGCGCCATTGGCTCCCGTGGCTGTCAATCAAAATCAGTCAGCCAATCAGAGGAGAGAGGAGGTGGGGCCGGGTCGGGGCTCCGTGTCTGAATGGATACACAGAGCTTTGACTCGGATCGGGTGCCCCCATAGAAAGCTGCTGGCTGAGGGGGCACTCGATAGGAGGGAGGGGCCAGGAGCAGCGAAGAGGGACCCAAGAAGAGGAGGATCTGTGCAAATCCACTGTACAGAGGAGGTAAGTAGAACATGTTTGTTTGTTTTTTTTTTTTTAAAAAAGAGCTTTTACAATCACTTTAGCATTTTTGGGTGAATCAACACTTTAAAGAAACAGTATCACTTACTCTTGGTTCACACCTATGTATTTTTAGTGTGTTTTGCAGAAATGCACTACAGTGCATTCAACATGGTTTCTTATGGATCTAGTTCACATCTGTGCGTTTTTTTCCCCACAGCAGATTGCATTTTGCATGTAATAGACTTCAATGGACTCGCAGTAAAAATATGTCAGGGGATGTGGCTGGAGCGGCACTGGCTGAGGCCACACTCATTCACATTAATGCACTAGGTCGGCACGTGGTGCTCCTACCTTTCTCTGATGATTCTTCTACACTTCTGAATGGTGCTTCCTTCACTGCAACCGGCAGGGAGATCTTTTATCTCAGCTTAGAGCGACACTGCACGTTATACCTGGATCACTTTGATGCGACTTTACACTCCTCTGTCACATCAAGGTGATATCAAAGTCGTGCAGGAACCTTTGTGTCCAAAGTCGCATGTTAAGGTTAAGGGCTAGGGTTAATTGTTAGGGTTAGTGGTAACTACTAGGGATATGCTTAGCAGTAATTGTTGGGGTTAGAATGCTAACCCTAACAATTATCTCTACCTCTAACCCTAACATGCGACTTTGGACATTTAAAGGTTGTGCCAGTGAGTGTAAAGTCACATCAAAGTTGCACTCCATGAACAATCATGCTATCCTATTAGCCAATCCCCCCACAAAATGTGTCAAAAACACTCCTGAGAAAAGCATCAAACGCAACACACATAGGTGTGAACCTAGCCTTAAGTATTCAGTGCTGATGGGACAAAGTCAAGGCCTAAAGAGAATCGCTGACCTACTTTTTAATATATTGTTTCCAAGAATGTGTAATAAATTATTCCCAATAGTCTATTCTCTTCATTTCATAGCTTTTTGCTGGGTTGCGCCGCTTCCAGTAGTGTACGTTTATGTTAGAGCTTTTATCCAAACATATTTCTGCCATCATGTTTTGCCAGGGTCAAAGAATTCTGCCTTGGGAATTTGATTTTGAGTTGGCGACCCCGGGGCGATCTAGCAAGCGTACAGTAATGTAAGCTTTTTCAGGTCCTTTGGATGGTCAGAGAGTGTACTTGTCAGATCTACCAAACTGCATCTGTAGTGAACTGCACAAGATAAACTATAAGCCCTGGGATTTCCATAGTTGGAGAACTCAAAGGTAGTACAAAAATGCTCAAAAACCCAGGTGGACTATATTTTTGGCATTTTATTAGGTCAATAATGATGCTTCTGCTAAAGATGTCATCTGTGGTACAGCTGTGGCTGCAGTGAAAGAAGACGTGTTGCAATGTGTTGGGTTTCTTGCTTTTAGCTCTGGCATTCATTCTCGCTGAAAGAGATGCCTGCCTGTGATACAACACCCTATTATACTGTGTTTCTCTATAATATTGATGGTTTCAATAGCCGTGGCATGTTAATTATGGTATTAGAAGGGGGACTAATTCAGGTGGGACACCACTGAAGGCCCAGGACGTGCGTGTGAGCTGCTCAGGCTTTATGGGAATACGTCCTGTGCCTGCCACTGCGAGTGTTGACCGGGAAGGGAGCTTGTCTATGCTCCAAGCAATGGGGAGAAGTGGTGAAGGCCAAGATGTGAAATGCACAGCCGACCACTGGACAAAGCACATGTAGAGCTTCATCCCATATTTCTAGGTACCCTGTAACGCTAGTTGCGATTTTGGATAGGGTGTCACTCCTTCTTTTGCACAAGATCATCTAACACTGCAGTAGCAAGGAGATTGTTGCTTTGCTGGTGAGTGCCAGTCTCTGGCTCCCATCACTTGCCTGGCAAGGCACTGGCATGAGGAATGCAGAGGGAAGAGAGACTGACATGCCTTATCTCCCTCTGCATTCCTATTGCCGGTGCTTCCCTGAGGCAAGTGCTGGGAGCGGGGGACTCTACTAAGTTACCTACCTCTCATGGAGTCGAACACATCCAGAGTCTTTGATAAAAAGAAGCTCCAGTCTCCCCTGAAAAAATTAAAAGTCAGCAGTTACAAATACTGTAGCTGCTGACTTTTAATAAAAGGACACTTACCTGTCCCAGGATCCAGCGATATGCTCTCCAGAGCCAATTCTTAAGTGGCTTCGGGTCGAGGCGCCAGCATCTTGGGTAAGGGAAACTGGCAGTGAAGCCTTGGGGCTTCACATCTGATTTCCTACTGTGCATGTGTGAGTTGTGCTGCGCTTTGCAAATGGTCCCACAGTCTTCTGGGACATGTGAAGCATCCCAGAAGACTGTGGGGGCAGAGGGACGAACGTCCGCTCAGATCGCTGCCGAGCTCTGACCGGAAGTAGGATTGGGTATCTGTCAAAACTAGGTACCTACTCCCCCCCCCCCCCCCAAAAGAAATGCTTAATATGGCAGTGGAGGGGGGGGGGTGCAAACATGTGGAGCTTCCCCTTTAAGTCAACTTGGCGCTGATAAAGGACACCAAAGTGAGCCCATTCTTCCTCAAGTTTCCCTACAGAAATCCTGAGCCTTATTTGGTACCACGTCCAGGGAGGATCCTTACCTCCAGAGTAGAGCTGCACAATTAATCGTTAAAAGATCCCGTCTCGATTCAACCCCCCCCCACAACCTCAACCGCACACTTTCTTGATTCTATATGACAAGGGTAGAGCCATTGTGGGCAGTCTGCCAAGTTTCCAAACATTCTGGGCAGTCTGCCAAGTTTCCAAATATTCTGGGCAGTCTGCCAAGTTTCAAAACATTCCTCAGTATAAACATTGCAATGTTTTGTTCTAGATCAAAGGAATGAGCTTCCTGTCTGTAAAATGAGGTCAGTTTAACCACTTAAAGACAAAACCTTTTTCTGGCACTTGTTGATTTCAGGTTAAAATTATCTTTTTGCTAGAAAACTACTTAGAACCCCCAAATATTATATATATATTTTTTAGCAGAGACCCTGGAAAATAAAATGGTGATTGTTGCAATATTTTATGTCACACGGTAGTTGCAGAACAGCCTTTCAAATGCATTTTTTTGGGGGAAAAATGAATCTTTAAAAAAAAAAGTTAGCCCAATATTTTTGTACAATATGAAAGATGATGTTACGCCGCAAGAATCGTGAGCGAATCATGATCTTTATTCTCCGCAAAAAAATTGTGCACTCTCATTTTGCCCAGAATCGTGCAGCTCCAGAGGTAAATGCCCCACACTCAGCGAAGCAGTGCCCTAGTCTGTTCTCTTTGACCAATTGATTGCTTCTGATGTTTGCTGTAATTTGTCTGTTTTGTTTTAGCTCAGAATGACATAACAGTAAAAAAGCAATTTTCCGCATGTTTGTAGCATGAAAATCATTACATGCCGCTGGTGCTTACTATCCCTGCTCTTTTGTTTGTGACTCAAGGAAGGACAAATTAAAATGTATTCTCTTTAGTTCACAAGGAAAACTGATTTGTGTCTTTTCTGGTCCCAGAAAACCAGCCCTTCTATTCACTTCAGACGTTCCCCGGAAAATATGAAAGGAAAGAGTTTAATTTGACTGTAAGGGAGTGCTGTCCATGTAGAGAATAGCTGATTGTACTGATATGGAGCAATTGTTCCCAGGAGGACGGGTGCTTGTACCGTGCTATGGCCTGGCTTAGGTGGGATGGACTTGGATCTTGTGGGGGGGTATTTTGTTCTCTGTGACCCTTTATTTTAAAGCGTCCAAATGCAAAATGATGAGATGTTGCATCGTGTTGGAAATAACGTAAGAAATATGAAACAAATATATAAACATTCTTGTTTAACCACTGGACCTCTGGAAGATTTACCCCCCCCCCCCCCATGACCAGGCCATTTTGTGTGATACAGCACTGCAATATATTAACTGAAAATTGCGCGGTCACGCTGTACCCAAGTGACATTTATGACCTTTTTTTCCCAGAAATAGAGCTTTCTTTTGGTGGTATTTGACCACCTCTGTGGTTTTTATTTTATATAAACAAAAAAAGTCCAACAATTTTGAAAAAAAAAAAAAATATTTTCTGCTATAAAACATATCCAATAAAAAAATGAAAAAATCCAATTTGTTTATCAATTTAGGCCAATATGTATTCTGCTACATATCTTTAGTAAAAAAAAAAAATCCCAATAAGTGTATATTGATTGGTTTGCACAAAAGTTATAGCTTCTACAAACTATGGGATATATTTATGGAATTTTTATTTATTTATTTTTGTAATAGTAATGACGGTGATCAGCGACTTCTAGCAGGATTGTGATTATTGCGGCAGACAAATTGAACACTAACTGACACTTTTGACACTTTTTGGGGACCAGTGCTAAAAAAATATGCACTGTCACTGTACTAATGACGCTGACTGGTGGTTAACATCAGGGGTGATCAAAGGGTTAGCTTTGTGCCTAGCAAGTGCTTGTGTACTGTGTGGGAGGCACTTTTACTAGGGAAAGGCACTGGTCCATGTTCTTGCCTCGCAGGAACACAGGATCAATGCCTTCCTTACCGACAGAAGGGTGATCTGCCTTGTTTACATAGTCAGATTGCTGTTCTGGCTCTCTGCCTAATGATCGGCGGGTGCCGGGGGACATGGAGTCCGCTGTACCTGTAGACCAGCTCTTGCTGTTTATAATACACAGCAGGTGTGGGTTGCCGACGGCTCGCCCCAGACTCAGAAGTACTAGGTACGTGATCCTGCGCAGCAGAGTGGCCTTGCCGACGAATATGTAAGTTATACTTTCGGCAAGCGGTTAAGCTGAACTCCAGGCACAAAAAATTAATATACAGTATTCCTCAATAGCTACAAAGAATATAAGTCCGCATTGTGTGCAGAAAATGCTTCTACAAACCCAGATATCGCATTGTAAGGCTGCATTCACACCTGAGCCTAGCGTCTTTGCTTTTTTTCAGACTTTTTTGCGCTTTGGGTGCAGCGTTTTTGTGCTTTGGCGTTTTTTTTATTAGCCAATATAGAAAGGTATTATCTGTTGCATCATTTGTTACTAGGTTTTTTAGCTTTGCCATTAGCTGTTCTTTCTTCTTTTATTATTATTCATTTATTATAATGTTTTTTTAATTTGGGTAAGGGCTTTGAATTCAGTTTAGGTTAGGGTTAGGATTAGGAGTTGGGGTTAGGGTTATTTATTATTATTATTGTTATTATAAGCATAATAATACATGAATAAATAAATGTAAAACAAATACATAAATAAAAATCATAAAAAATAAATTCAATAAATTATTAAATAAGTAACAATAAATAAATAAATTAACCCTTAACTGTAACCCTTACCCCTTAAAAAATAAAATAATAAGTAACTAAACACTCTAACACAAAAAAATATTATTATTATTGTATTTTTTGGTTCTCGTTTGGGTGTTTATTGTTATTAATATTATTATTACTATTTATTAATAATAATAATGTCTTTAATATTTTTTAAGGTTAGAGGTTAATTATTAGTTATTAATGTATTCTTACATATTATTCATGTATTTTACTTATTTATGATGATTTTTAGTTATTTGTGTATTTATTTTACATTTATTTATTCATATATTGTTACCATTTTATTTGTTACTTTTTTTCATTCGAGTAGAAAAGCGCGCAAAAACGTGCGAATGGCTCATTTCCAATCATTTCTATGGGAATACAAACGCGCCAAAAATGCCCAAATTTGCCAGATTCAGCCAACAAAAACGCTCCAGAATTTGTTTGAGCTTCAGGCATTTGGATTCAGGAGACTTGGAGTGGAGATGTGAGCCATCTCCATGGAGAAGAATTGATTTTCTTTTCTCCTCCAGCATTTTTGAGCTTCAAGCAGATGATCATTCAGGTGTGAATGGGGCCTACAAGTAGCGGTGACATCATGACTGTGCCAAGAGCAGAGTTGTGGGAGGAGCCAGTGCAGGCTGCCTGCAGGAAATGCCAGGAGGAAGCAGAGCAAAGATCGGACATCCTGCACAACGGGGCAGAGCAGCAGTGAGCGGTCTTTATTACAGGAAGCCGCTGCACAGAAGCAATGTTTCTATGATAGATTACTGCAGAGATCTGGAAGAAATGTACAAAGCACACCAAGATTAAAGGAAGAATACACCTGATGCTTGCATTGTTAAAACCTGGAGTTCAGCTTTATAATATAACTAAAGGCAAAACTTTATTTTATTTAAGTTTTGGATAGAGTAGAGATGGATTAGAACACCTGGCACATTTTTATTGGCACCTTTGCCCCCGTTAAGGAGATTCAGCCTCTCTATTTGTCCTAAAATTTTTGGTTGTCCTCAAAAGTATTCATGGGAAAGAAGCGATTGCCAGTGGCTATGGCTATAGTCGCATTTAAAATCCTACAGGCTGGTTGTACCCAAGTTAATCAATCGATTGATCAACTTGGGTACAATCAGTCTTGGCCATACATGGTTCAAATCTCAGACGGTCCCTGCTGAACCGGCCGAGATTCAAACTGTCTTTGGCCGGCTTTCGTCCAATGAGTAGACTGGAGGTGAAAAAAATGACAGAGTGTCACCGGAAACGAGTAGACTTTCAAACATTTGTAAAGAAAATACTCAGTACGTTCGATGACTTGACCATGTTTAACCACTTGCCGACCGCCGATCGGCATCTGACGGCGGCAAAGTGGCTCTGTAAGGCGAAACGCCGTCATACGACGGCGGCCGCCAGATCGCGCACAGTGAGCACGCACGCACCGCCGGAGGCGCGCCCGCACGCTCACTGTGTCCGGGGAGGGCCAGGGAGCGGGTGCAGTGGCTTCGATTGCCGCCGGCCACCCGCAATGGCCCCCCCCGGAGTGAAGGAACGGAGGTCCGTGTAAGTAAACACGGACCTCCGCTCTGTGTGAGGGGGAAGGGATGTGATCACAGCCTTCCTGTACATGAAGGCTGTGACCACTTCCCTTCCCCAGCTAGGGCAGTCCCCATACAGTTAGAACACGCCCAGGGAACACAGTTAACCCTTAGCGCGCCCCCTGCAGGTTAACCCCTTCACTGCCAATGGCATTTACACAGTAATCAGTGCATTTTTATAGCACTGATCGCTGTATAAATGCCAATGGTCCCAAAAAAGTGTCAAAATAGTCCGACATGTCCGCTGAAATATCGCATTACCTCTAAAAATCGCAGATCGCCGCCATTATTAGTAAAAAAATAAATAAATAAAAACCCCAAAAATGAATTCTCATCATCCGTAAACGCGACCACTTTTGCGCAAACCAATCAATAAACGCCGATTGCGATTTTTTTTATCGCAAATATGAGGAAGAATATAAATCGGCCAAAAACTGTGAAAAAAAATGTTTTTTATATTTTTTTTTTGGATTTGTATTTTAGCAAAAAGTAAGAATTTTTTTTTGCAAAATTGTCGCTATTCTTTTGTTTATAGCGGCGATCAGAAATGACGCAGAGGTGATCAAATACCACCAAAAGAAAGCTCTGTTTGTGGGGAAAAAAAGGACGCAAATTTCGTTTGGGTACAGCGTCGCACGACCGCGCAATTGTCAGTTAAAGCGACGCAGCGCCGAAAAAGGGCTCCGGTCCTAAAGCTGGAAATCCTTCCGGTCCTTAAGTGGTTAAAAGTGCTTCAAAAATGTAGTTTGCTTTACCATTTGATTTTAGAACAAATGGACTTTCCTGAATGAAAACCACCGCATTTACTGTGATATTTGTTTCCATCCTGCTCCTTTGAATTTAATTGTCACCATGGTCAAAAACGAATGCCGATTTGACCCCATCATTAAATAGAAAATTGAATGTTTTTTTTTTTAAACCAAAAACTTAAAATCATTTTACTAGTGTATGGCCAGCCTAAGGCCCCTTTACATTTGTGCGGCGCAATTTTACTGCGATTTTAACACCATTTGGGATCAATACGACTTTGGTCCGACTTTGTTGCACATTTGGCACAATAAAAACATAATACAAAGTCGTACAGAAATTGCATCTATATTATTTAGGTGAGATTTGCATGCGACTTTTAACATTGAAGTCTATGGACCTCAATTGCATCAAAGTCGGACCAAAGTAATGCAGGGGCTACTTTGAAGTTGGCGTGACTTGAAGTCATGCAGATATGAATGGTACTCATTGGATATCATGGGGAATGACTTGTCATGTGACTTTGCAGTCCCACATCGCAGGACAAGTTGCATAAGTGTGAAAGGGGCCTAACAATGGCATGTAAACAAGGTGGATTTGATTTAAATCAAGTCAATTTAAATCACTAGTAAAAAGGCTTGATTTAAATCAATTTTAAAGAGCAACTGTCATCTCTGTCCCGCAGTGGCTCCTCCTCTGACCCGCTGTTGACTCATTGACAGTCCCATTCACTTTAATGGGACGGCTGGTGATGCAGCAGTGACACAACAAGGTGAGGGACGTGACGGCAGCAGATGAGTGGATGCCCACTAACAGGTGCTGCCATGACAGATCTGAAATGACAGGTGCTCTTTAAATGGAAGGACTTATTCTTGCTGGTAGTTAGAATCTTTAATATTTGCAAACATAATCAAGGTTTCCTATTTAGAATAATAAGCCGTCAGGTTAGTAAAACAGCGATATCAGAACTGATTCAATCATAAAGTTTGTAGTGTACATGGTTTTGCAAAACAATGGGATAAAGGAATATTCCTGAACTTTGTTTTAATTAATGGTTACTGTGAAATTGTGTGAATGCATCAATGCAGTGCATTTTATCTCCGCTTACAGAACTTGGATTCATTGAATGAGTTTACCAAAAATATAAATATTGCAGAATATACAGCCTCTTGCTACATAACTAAGCTCCATTTCATGCTGAATAAAGAAAATTATTAATGTATCTTTAGATAGCTTTTTACGCCAAATGCGTTTTATTTAAATAAGTTTGATGAAAATCAAAAAACCTGTTTTAAATTTAAAAAAATCTGATTTTTATTTTTTTATTTTTATATTATTGAATTTTATCCGCCCTGCATGCAAGCACAGGATTTGTTTGGGTGAATGCGCGTTATCCCACTTCTTGGCTAGATTGGATCATTGTATACTGCACACACAATATCCTCATTTGTGGGACACCCAGTATTGCATTTCTATGTGACTTTTGTTGTGGAATAAATGTGGCAAGGTCCTACACCAACTTATGACTGTCACTTTTAAAATATGTTCTTCATAAACTGTTGAAACCTTTAAGCCTGGTTCACACCAATGTGATTTCAGATGCGACTTGAGTGGCACAGTGCATGACAAGGGAAATCGCATGTTTTTAATGGTGTCTGTTCACATCAATGTGACGTTCCTGTACTACTTTGGTGTGATTCCATGTGATTTTGGGCCCCATAGAATATACAAACCTTATAAAGGTTGCATCCAAGTAGCACTGTATAATCCCACTGAAAGTTGGATCAAAATCGTATTGCAGCAGTGTGAACCGAGCCTTAAAGTATTGCCTATTTATATTTATGTAATTTCCTCTTTAAGGCTCCATTCACACCATGGTGTTCCGTTTTGCGGGCGGAATCGCTGTGATTCTGACCGCATTTCAGAATTGCTGCAAATTGCGGGATGCCCTTGCGATCCCCGCTATTTTGAACGGCGCGTGATTTTGTCCACTGAATCGCGGTTAAATCGCAGTAAAAACACGTAAACAGAATCGCGGGAAGCCCAATGACCAAAAGAAGCTCTTGTACTTTTTTTGGGCGTCCAGCGTTTTTGTATGCGCAATTTAACCGCAGTTTTAATGCCATTCAGCGGGCAAAATCACGCCATGATTTGGTGCCATTCAAAATAGAGGGGATCGCAAGGGCATCCCACACCCCTTGAACCCAGCAGCAATCAATATGTCTGGCTGGCCTGCTGAAGGACTTTTACTTTAGAATGACTCCTATAGATGGACGGAGCAACGAACCCATCTTGTCTTTCCCTGCAGCTTAATTTGCTTATCTGCAAAGTTCTAGTGTTGCCCCTTTGGCTGGCCATACATTCTACAATTGTCTTTCATAAGTTTCCTTTAGATTTAGTAAAACCATATAATATGAGGTCAAACCTAAACACTTTCAATTTGTATGCAATCTGGCAGAAAATTGTATAATGTATGGCCAGTTTGAAAACAATATGGTTTAAAGCGTAATTCCCCTCTACAGTTTTTTGTTTTTTTTTGCGATATACTGACATGTGAATGAGATAAAAGTTTTATCAGTGTGAGTTAATAGTTTAAAATCTGTATTGTTTTATCGTATATGAATATAGAGACGACCATATTTGCTCATCACACATGCATGTCCTGCTTGGTTGTGCTGCACAATGGGCTCTACCTTGTGGATCCTCTTCTCAACTGAAGTCCATTACATAGGATTGCATAGAAGACACTTTGCGGTCTCCGGCTGAGAAACGCTCATAATGCTCCTCACTTAGAGCCCATGTGATTTTTTTTTTTGAAACCTTGAAATCTATTCCTCAATAGCCACAGACAATATACTTTTTGTAGCAGATACCTTTGTCATTCCAGATGTTGCATTGTAAAAGTAACAGTGATGTCATCACTGTGCTGATCCTAGCTTGTTCAGGGAGCAGAGCTGTGGGAGGGACCAAGTAGACCCCACCTACTACAGGCTCCCTGCAGAAAATACAGGAGGTGGGTGGAGACCAGACCAGTCACCCTGCACAAGGAGATGGAGCAGCAGTGACCGGTCTTTATTACAGGAAGCTCTGCACAGAGGCAATGTTTCACACTGGATGACTGCACAGGCTCATATATATACGTACATACATACAGTATAGATCTATATACTCACTGGCCACTTTATTAGGTACACCTTACTAGCACTGGGTTGGACCCCCTTTTGCCTTCAGAACTGCCTTAATTCTTCGAGGCAGAGATTCAACAAGGTGTTGGAAAGATTCCTCAGAGATTTTGGTCCATACTGACATGATAGCAGCACACAGTTGCTGCAGATTTGTTAGCTGCACATCCATCATGCAAATCCCCGTCCACCACATCCCAAAGGTGCTCTATTGCAGTGGTTCTCAGCCCTGTCCTCAAGTACCCCCAACAGGCCATGTTTGCAAGTTTTCCTTTATCTTGCACATGTGCTTTAAATCAATGTCTTGGTGTTTTGGACAGCTGTTTTATCTAAGAGAAAATCCCAAAACATGGCCTGTTGGGGGTTCTCGAGGACAGGGTTAAAAACCACTGCTCTATTGGATTGAGACCTGGTGATTGTGGAGGAGATTGGAGTACAGGGACCTCATTGTCATGTTCAAGAAACCAGCGGTGAGATGATTTGAGGTTTGTGACCTGGTGCATTATTCTGCTGGAAAGAGCCATCAGAAGATGGGAGCACTGTAGTCATAAAGGCATGGACATGGTCAGCAACAATACTCAGGTAGGCCGTGGCTTTTAACCACTTCAGCCCCAGAAGGATTTGCCCCTTTCCTGACCAGGCCGTTTTTTGCGATACGGCACTGCTTCAATTTAACTGACAATTGCGTGGTCGTGCGGAAATGTACCCAGACAAAATTTACATCCTTTTTTTCCCACAAATAGAGCTTTCTTTTGGTGCTATTTGATCACCTCTTTGGTCTTTATTTTTTGTGCTATAAGGCTCCATGCACACTGTATCTGATAAACGACCATTTTTGGTCGTTTTGGCATTTTTTTTAACAGCCCAAAATCGCCACTTTATGTTATCCTATGTGTCCATGCACACATGGACGTTAATTGTCGTTTATCAGCAGTGGCGTTTTTGGGCTGTTATCTGAACGCCCTGAATTGGCATTCAGAAGTCGTTCTTTTGACCACAAAACATGCCGGATGCCGCTAAACGCTCATAAACGCCGGTAAATGGCTGTTTATCGGCATCCGGCGTTTTTTGCAGTCAGTGGAAGCTAATGAAGAAAAAAAAAAGCCCAAAAACGCAGACGCTGATAAACGCTGGTAAGCGTTGCTTACAAAACGCTGCAAAAGAACGTTTTGTAAGCAGCGTCTCTTGCCCGACGCTGAGAGAGCCCAGATAGCATCCAGTGTGCATGGAGCCTAAACAAGAAAAGAGCGACAATTTTGGAAAAAAAAAAAACATTTTTTTTTATTTTTTGTCCAAAGGTTTCTGCACACCACAATATTTTTTTTTACACAAATGTGCAAAACATTTTAAATTAACATTTGTAATAAAAAATATCATATAGTGGTGCAACCCTTGTTCTATCTATCTATCTATCTATCTATATATCTATCTATGTGTGTGTATATATATATATATATAGATACACAGTACAGTATGATGGTTGGATGAGAGAGTCTGGTGGTTGCATGGTACTAGGGATTGAGTCCAGGGGTGGTTTATCTTCCTGTTATGTTATTTTATATATGTGTGTGTGTGTGTGTGTTTTTTTTTTTTTTTTTTTTTTTTTCATGTAATCATTTCTCTTTACATGAGCAGAAAAGCAGGCTTTATTAGCAGAAATCAGTGCAGAGAGGTGCTACAAGTTTGATTTTTCTGGTTTAACAAGGTAATATTGTACAGCTCTTTGGGCGCTGGTTGCCATGGTGAAGTGTTGTCAGCCAAGCCTGTAAAATGAGTAAATGAAGTGGTCCTGTAGGGACCCCCTTTAGCTACACAATAAATAGTTACACGTTCTCTTTCCCAGGCTGCCTGGGAGAGGTTGGAAGGCATTTTCGAGTGACATTTTTCTTGATATGTCTTATGATGTCACTCGCAGGTCCCCTGGCACGTCTAATCACCCTCCCTCATTAGCAGGTCATTTCATAATACACATTCACTCGGGTGCCAGGATTTTGTCTCTCTTTTCTGCATCTGTTATAGGAGCTGTGAAAAAAAAAAAAAAAAAGCGGAAAAATTTCACAGGGGGAGATCATTTAGAAAATCTGTATGTTAATAGTAGCACTTGGATTCCAGTGACTGGCTAATCCAGGTTTCCTTGAAACCCGGGTGTACGCCAGCGCATCGCTCTCACGTAAGGTAACATCAATGTTTTATGCAGCACCTTCTCTCTGCATAATTCATCGAAGACTCCAGAGGGTCTATGCTAAGCATCTTAAAAATAAATGTATTTTATAGCATGTTTGAGTATATTATCTTTTTTTTTTTTTTTTATCTGGTTATAATGTATGGCTGAACTGAAGTGCTAGTTTTCTATTAGTAACACATTTTCTTTTTAGGCTTCAAGCATACAGGGTATTTTTACTGCTGCTTTTAGCAGCGTCAGATGTTTTTTTTTTTTTTTTTTTTTGAAAATAGAAAGCAGGAGTAGGTATGGCGCTGTTCCTTGTGGGTAAATATGGTGAAAGTGCTTATGTACGCACGCAATAAAATACGATGCAGTGAATTAATAATGCGTGTGTCTTATGTATACAATATTCAACATACAATATAAAATATAAATCAATATAAACACAATCCTTAAAGTGAAAGAGTCCAAAAAGTTCAAATCATTAGTTTCTTTAAAAATATGGGGATTAACCACTTACCAACCGGGGCCCTTTTTTACATTTGTTGGTTACAAGTTAAAAACCGTTTTTTTGCTAGAAAATTACTTAGAACCCCCAAACATTATATATATATATATTTTTTTTTTCAAACACCCTAGAGAATAAAATGGCGATCGTTGCAATAGTTTTTGTCACACGGTATTTGCGCAGCGGTCTTTCAAGCACGATTTTTTTGGAAAAATTTAAATTTTTGAGTTAAAAAATAAGACAACAGTAAAGTTAGCCTGATTTTTTTTTTGTATATTGTGAAAGAGGATGTTACGTCGAGTAAATAGATACCATATATGACACGGTTGAAAATTGAGCATACTCGCGGAATTGCCGACAAAGTCTGGTACTTAAAAATCTCCATATGTTACGCTTTAAAAAAAATGAATAGCTACCAGGTTAGAGGTGCAGAGGAGGTCTTTTGCTAGAATTATTGCTCACACTCTGGTGATCACGGCGATACCTCACATGTGTGGTTTGAATACCATGTTTGTATGCGGGCGCGACTTAGGTATGCATTTTCTTTGCTGCACGAGCTCGCTGGGACAGTGGCGCTTTAAAAATTTTTTTTATTTTTTTTTTATTTTATTTATTTATTTTTAACACTGTTCCTTAAAAAAAAAAATTCTGATCACTTTTATTGCTATCACAAGGAATGTAAACATCCCTTGTGATAGTAATATGTGGTGACGTGTACACTTTATGGAGGGCTGGGGGGCCCCTCCATCTCTCCTTTGCACTTCACAGTATTCAGATCGCCAAAAACGGTGATTCAGAATATTGTAATTTTTTTTAAAACTGGCGCCTTTAGCCGCCAAGTAATCCGGAAGTGACGCTATGACGTCGCTTTCCGGAATTTGCCGATGGAGACCCGATCGGAGCCGATTCCGGCTTCCTTCAGGTCTCCCCTGAGCCGGTGAACGCGCCAGATTGTAGCTCTGGTCCCCTCCTGCCCCCTGGTCTAACGATCGAGCGGCTCATGAGTCGGATCGGCCGTCATCCCCGGATAGCTGACCATAAGCTCTAAAAAAACTTTACCAGGATATATCCCGGTACCATCCACTCAAAGTAACCGCTGCCTATTTACAGCGCTGGGGATGAAGTGGTTAAAGTGACTTGTGCTCTTCCTTGATTGCTTCCGTTTGTGATGCCAGGCAATCCTTGGAAATCAATAGGTGCTCCTAGTGCTTGAGTGCTTTAAATAAATGGATGTGTGCTTACCAGAAAGATTCAACCCTCTGCGGGGTACAGCGCATTCACAGTCCTATGCCACTGTGCAACGGATCCGCCTGGACCCTGGCGCTCCAGATGACGTCAGTACGACGAAACCGGTAGGGCGGAGCTTACATGCGTCACTTCCCGGATACAGAGCCACGATTTTTGCTTGATACAAACGGCTCTCCCCAAACATTTGAAGCTTGTTTTAGCTGATTTTAATTTGTTTTAATCACTGGATTGGAAGTCACTATATCCAAATAAAGCCTTTTTGCACATGTGACTGCGGGAAGGAGACTACCAAAAGACTGCCAATAGGCCTGGCAAATCGCTCCAATGTGAACCTAGGCTTAGGGCCCATTCACACCAGAGCGTTTTCATCTCATAGAACACTCCTCTCTATAGCTCCAAAACGCCCAACAAGCAAAATCCTATTCGTTTAAATGGCCCCTGTTCACATCTGAGCGTTCTGTCGCCTGAATCTCAAAAAAGTACATGAGCTTCTTTAGGCAAATTACAGGTGTTTTTCTGCTTTCTACATTGGTGACCTTTGACCTGTACAAAATCACGCTACTCTCGATACGCTCAGGTGTGAATGCAGCCTTAATGCCAATGCAAAACACTTCTAAAAGCTTGTTTTTCCTGGCGTACTGGCTTTGCAGCTTGTTTTTTTTTGAACGCTCTATGTGCATGAGGCCTCATTCTTTTTCTGTTATGTATAGTTTTATCACATTTGTTTTCATTGGCAAGCTTCTTGAGCAGCATGGACACATAAATGATGTCCAGAAAGAAATATGTACCCAACCATTACATTGTAATACAACAGAAGTGTATTGGTTGTACAGTAGGGAAAGAAGTATTTGATCTCCTGCTGATTTTGTACGTTGAATGAAGAAGAAATGGTCACTCTATAATGTTAATGGTCAGTTTATTTTAACAGTGAGAGACAGAATAACAACAAAAATATCCAGAAAAATGCTTTTAAAAAAAGTTATAAATTGATTTGCATTTTAATGAGTGAAAGAAGTATTTGACCCCTTCGCAAAACCTGACTTAGTGCTTGGTGGCAAAACCCTTGTTGGCACTCAGAGGTCAGACGTTTCTTGTAATTGGCCACCAGGTTTGCACATTTCAGGAGGGAATTTGTCCCACTCCTTTTTGCAGATCCTCTCCAAGTCATTAAGGTTTTGAGGCTGATGTTTGGTAACTTGACCCTTCTGCTCCCTCCACATATTTTCTGTCGGGAGACTGGTTAGGCCACTAATGTTCTTCTACTTGTGCCACTCCTTTGTTGCCTTGGCCGTGTGTTTTGGGTCAATATCATGCTGGAATAACCATCCATGACCCATTTTTAATGCCCTGGCTGAGGGAATTAGGTTCTCACCCAAGATTTGATGGTACATGGCCCCGTCTATTGTCCCTTTGGAGTTGTCCTGTCCCCTTGGCAGAAAAACACCCCCAAAGCATAATGTTTCCACCTCCATATTTTATGGTGGGGATGGTGTTCTTGGGGTCATAGGCAGCATTCCTCCTCCTCCAAACACTGTGAGTTGAGTTTATGCCAAAGAGCTTGATTTTGGTCTCATCTGACCACAACACTTTCACACAGTTCTCCTCTTCAGATGGGCCTGTATATGTGCTTTCTTGAGTCCCAGCTGGCTTGAGATCATTGACAAGAGTCTCCCCTGTAGTTCTGGGCTGATTTCTCACCATTCGCATGATCATTGAAACTCCATGAGGCACAAGGTGAGATCTTGCATGGAGCCCCAGGCTGAGGGAGATTGACAGTTATTTTGTGTTTCTTCCATTTGCGAATAATCGCACCAACTGTTGTCACCCTCTCACCAAGCTGCTTGACGATGATCTTGTAGCCCATTTCAGCCTTGTGTAGGTCTACAATCTTGTCCCTGACATCCTTGGACATCTCTTTGGTCTTGACCATGGTGGAGAGATTGGAATCTGATTGATTGATTGCTTCTGTGGACAGGCATCTTTTATACAGGTAACAAGCTGAGATTAAGAGCACTCCCTTTCAAGAGAGTGCTCCTAATCTCAGCTCCTTACCTGTATAGAAGACACCTGGGAGCCAGAAATCTTGCTGATTGATAGGGAATCAAATATTTATTTCACTCATTAAAATGCAAATCAATTCATAACTTTTTTGAAATGCTTTTTTCTGGATATTTTTGTTCTGTCTCTCAGTGTTAAAATAAACTGACCATTAAAATTATAGGCTGATCATTTCTTTGTCAGTGAGCAAACTTACAAAATCAGAAGGGATTAAAATACTTTTTTTCCCCTCACTGTAAATGGGGTAGAAAGAAAATAGGGCTTGGAGGGGAGTATGGCATCATAACAGTGTGTGTATCTGTATATACTTTATATATAATACAGTATGCCCCAAGTTGGGGGCTCCGATAGTTTACCCTAGGTTTACACTTGAGCAATGGCTTCTTAAGGAGTTTTTGATGTGCGTTTTATATATTTTTCCCGCTCTTTCAGGTGTAAGCATTTTTGTCAAAGTGGAACTTTAGTCAGAAAATTAAATCCTGATAGATCACTTCAGGCTGGCCCCTTTTTCAGGTATAACTATGTAAAGCATTAAAAATAAGTGCCTATACTGTGTAAAATCCAGTAATACACTGTCTTACCCTGGTCTGCAGATGCTCAGTTGCTCTCCATTTTAGGCTCCTTTCACACTTGTGCGACCCCATTTTACCGCAATTTTTTTGCCAAAATTTTAATGTGATTTTAACCACTTCAGCCCTGGAAGGATTTCCCACTTTAGGACCAGAGCACTTTTTGCGATTCGGCACTGCGTCGCTTTAACTGACAATTGCGCGGTCGTGCGACGTTTTACCCAAACAAAATTTGCATCCTTTTTTTCCCCACAAATAGAGCTTTCTTTTGGTGGTATTTGATCATCACTGCGTCATTTCTGGTCACTGCTCTAAACAAAAGAAGAGCGACAATTTTGCAAAAAAACCCCAAGTTTCTTACTTTTTGCTAAAATACAAATCCAAAAAAAAAAAAAAATATATAAAAAAAAAATTTTTTTCCATCGGTTTTGGCCGATTTATATTCTTCCTCATATTGTTGGTAAAAAAAGAAATCGAAATCGGCGTTTATTGGTTTGCGCAAAAGTTGCCGCATTTACGGACGATGAGAATTAATTTCTGGGGTTTTTATTTTTTTCTTATTTTCTACTAGTAATGGCAGCAATCTGTGATTTTTAGCGGTACTGCGATATTGCAGTGGACATGTCGGACCATTTTGACACTTTTTTTGGGACCGTTGGCATTTATACAGCAATCAGTGCTATAAAAATGCATTGATTACTGTGTAAATGCCATTGGCAGTGAAGGGGTTAACCTGCAGGGGGCGCTCTAAGGGTTACCTGTGTTCCCTGGGCGTGTTCTAACTGTATGTGGGCTGTCCTGGCTGGGGAAAGGGGATGATCATGGCTTCCATAAAGAGGAAGCCTGTGATCACCGCCCTTCCCCCTCTATGAGAACGGAGATCTGTGTTTACTTACACAGACCTCCGTTCTCTCACTGCGGGGGGGGGGGGGGGGGGGGGGGGGGG
>BLSH010158756.1:923606-934262 GCA_018402905.1 Glandirana rugosa | reverse complement strand
GGGGGGGGGGGGCCATCGTGGGTAGCCGGCGGCGATGGAGTCCGCCCTACCCGCACCCTGGCCCCCCAGCCCCCCCCCCCCACCGGACACAGTGAGCACGCATGCGCGCCTCTGGCGGCGCGTGCTCACAGCACTAGTTATCGCAGCCGCCGTCATATGACAGCATTTTGCCATAACGAGCCACTCTGTCGCCGTCAGACTACGGTCAGTGGTCGGCAAGTGGTTAAAGTGATTTGGGATCAGTAAGACTTTGGTCCGACTTTGTTGCAACTTTGGCTCAATTAAAACCTATTACAAAGTCATACAGAAGTAGTACAGAAATCGCATCTATATTATTCAGGTGCGATTTGCATGAGACTTTGAGGGTTTAACAATGAAGTTTAAGGACCTTAAGTTGCATCAAAGTTGGGCAAAAGTAATGTAGGGACTACTTTGAAGTCGTACAGATATGAACGGTACTCATCGGAAATAATGGGGATCGACTTTTCATGAGACTTTGCAGTCCCAAATCGCAGGACAACTCGCACAAGTGTGAAAGGGGTCTTAGGCATTGTGCCAAAGATGAGAGGCACTAGAGGCCAAACTGCTGACAGCCTAAAAATGAACTGCTGCTCCGGGGCTCTGGGCTTTAGCAAAATGGCAGCCTCTAGCATGAAGAAACAGGAGCAATGCTGGAGGCAATTTCCAGCACACACCCATTTTGTCCTTTTTTTGTTGAGTTGTTATGGGTAAAGTTCCACTTTAAGGTCAGTGGAAATCAGGTTACTAGGAGAAGGAAACTGGTTGTTGAGTATGAAAATGCAAGAAAAATGCTTGTTACGTGTTTTTTAGGCACTCCTGTTAAAGTCTATGGGGCCAAAAAAAGCAATCGTGCCCCAAATAAGTGCCTGTGCTACTTTGGCACTACAAGTGAAAGAGAACAGGTCCCATAGAAGAAAATGGAAATTTTATTGTCAAACTTTGTTGCGTTCCTGGAAACATGCAACAAATTGCTCAGGTGTGAAAGGGGACTCCGTGTTTGGGCGCACGCTTTTGACAAACTAAACCCCACGTCCTTTACAGCCAAGGAAGCTGGCATCTTAATGTTTGCTCTTCAGTTGCCATGGTGTTGCACATGTGGGAATGTATGATGCCAGCCATTGGGTGGCTTGACAGTACAGTTGAGAGTATAAGCAACTGTGACAGTTATCATTCATGACATTGTAACTGTTTTGGGAAACCATTCAATTGATGGGTTTAGTTCTGCTTTAAAAGGAAATGCCCATTGTGCACTGGCAATCAAACAAGTCGTTTATAACTTACTTGATCAGTAACTTATACACAAAGTAGATGGCCAGTTAAAGTGGTTCTAAAGTATGGGCGCTCAACATGTGGTCATCCAGCTGTTGCAAAACTACAAGTCCCATGAGGCATTGCATGAGTCAGTTACAAGCATCACTCTCAAAGGCAGAGACATGATGGGAATTGTAGTTCCGCAACAGCTGGAGGGCCACAGGTTGAGCACCCATGTATCTAAAGCATAAGCATGCGCACAGGCTGTGCCGGATGTGCCTGGGCACACCCTAATCACTTAGTGTGCATTAGCATTATCATTTTGTGTAACAGCGAGGAGATGGTTCTGCCATAAGAGAATTGCTTACACACTTCTCTTTCACTGTGCCAGCAGGGAGATCAATGTGCCAGGGGCATATAAACACACACACACACACACACACGTGTTTGAGCTTTAGGGTGCACACACTAATGCAATAGACTGTGCACACCTATGATCTAAAGCCTGAAGGTTTTTTTTAGTCCAATCTCGATCCAGCGATGTGCACGAGAGCAGAGACTCTCTCAGCTCTCTTCCTCCTCATTGGCTCAGACACAGCAGCGGAAGCATTTGGCTCCTGCTGCTGTCAATCACAGCCAGTGTGGAGGGGGCTGGGACGGGGCTGAGCCACACCCTGTGTGGGGTCTTGGGAGCGAGCTTGGACAAGTGCCCCCATGGCAAGCCGCTTGCTATGGGGCTCTCAGCAAGGCGTGGAGCTAGGAGCAGCAAAGAGGGACCCTAGAAGAGGAGGATCGGGGCTACTCTGTGCAAAACCATTGTACAGAGCAGGTAAGTATAACATGTTTGTTCTTTTTTAAAAAAAAAGGAACATTGGCAATCGCTTTAACTTGGGAAGGAACACATTACATATCCAGTTTTTTATTGCTTAATAGTGGCTTAGGATATTTGTAATGTGAATGCACTGAAGCCAGGGTGAAACGCCTTTTTGTTAATTGGTGTGTAGGGTTGGAATATGAAAAAATGACATGGCTGTTGCCGCTGTGAAGATATATATTTTACCTGTAACCCTCCTAAATTGTCATTACTGAAAATATCACGCAAATGAAGGAAACCTGGGAGACATGATGGTTACCATGGTAACAGCAGCCCCTTCATTTCATAATGTCATTTGTTGACTGTTGCCATAACGACAGTGATTTTCTTAGATCAGTTTCCAAAGCCGGTTTTTATATTTTAATTTTTTGATTCAGTACAGCTTAATCAAATTATTTAGTAACGCATACTCTTACAATATTTGTGCAGTTCCATTAGTCTTCCCCTCCCACGCACACAGAGGTTTTTCTTCTTTTTTTACATGCAAATTAGTGTGGAAATATTAATTTGTCTGATTCTAGGAATATTCAAACAATAATCCGGTTAGAGTATTATTTGTAGATGCTTGGATTCTCATTAGATGTCAGTGCATCTGTTTACTGATTTTTGCAAATCACACGTGTTCTTAAATGCTGTTTTATTTTTCTATTCATACATTTTTCATATTTCTTTTCGGCCCCTTTCACGCTTGTGCGACTTTTCCTGCGACTTTGGACATCAGAGTCACATGACAAGTCGTACCCCATGATTCCCAATGATAACATTCATATTTGTGCGACTTCAAGTCGCACCGACTTCAAAGTAGTCCCTGCACTACTTTGGTCCGACTTTGATGCGAGGTGAGGTCCTTAGACCTGAAGTTTACACAGACATTCCCTGAAATCGCCTCAAAATTGCGCTACTTTCAAGTCGCGGCAGTGTGAAAAGGGCCTTAGTCACATTTTTCTAGCTTTGTATAATTTTGTGTAACCCAAGTTCAGCAGCCATTTGATACTGCTATTCCTATCTATACCTTTATTTTTACAGTATCTCACAAAAGTAAGTACACCCCTCACATATTTGTAAATATTTTATTCTATCTTTTCATGTGACAACACTGAAGAAATGACACTTTGCTACAATGTAAAGTAGTGGGTGTACAGCTTGTATAACAGTGCAAATATGCTGTCCCCTCAAAATAACACAGCCATTAATGTCTAAATTGCTGGCAACAAAAGTGAGTACACCCCTAAGTGAAAATGTCCAAATTGAGCCCAAAGTGTCAATATTCTGTGTGGCCACCATTATTTTCCAGCACTGCCTTAACCCTCTTGGGCATGGAGTTCACCAGAGCTCCACAGGTTGCCACTGGAGTCCTCTTCTGCTCCTCCATGATGACATCACAGAGCTGGTGGAGGTTAGAGACCCTGCGCTCCTCCACCATCCGTTTGAGGATGCCCCACAGATGCTCAATAGGGTTTAGGTTTGGAGACATGCTTGGCCAGTCCATCACCTTTACCCTCAGCCACTTTAGCAAGGCAGTGGTCATCTTGGAGGTGTGTTTTGGGGTCGTTATCATGTTGGAATGCTGCACTGAAACCTAGTCTCCGAAGGGAGGGGATCATGCTCTGCTTCAGTATATCACAGTACATGTTGGCATTCATGGTTCTCTCAATGAACTGTAGCACCCCAGTGCCGGCAGCACTCACGCAGCCTCAGAACATGACACTCCCACCACCATGCTTGACTGTAGGCAAGACACACTTGTCTTTGTACTGCTCACCTGGTTGCCACCACATACGCTTGACACCCTCTGAACCAAATAAGTTTATCTTGGTCTCATCAGACCACAGGACATGGTTCCAGTAATCCATTTCCTTAGTCTGCTTGTCTTCAGCAAACTGTTTGCAGACTTTCTTGTACTTCATCTTTAGAAGAGGCTTCCTTCTGGGACGACAGCCATGCAGACCAATTTGATTGGTGCGGCGTATGGTCTGAGCACTGACAGGCTGACCCCCCACCCCTTCAACCTCTGCAGCAATGCTGGCAGCACTCATATGTCTTTTTCCCAAAGGCAATCTCTGGATATGACGCTGAGCACGTGCTGTCAACTTCTTTGGTCAACCATGGCGTGGCCTGTTCTGAGTGGAACCTGTCCTGTTAATCCACTGTATGATCTTGGCCACCTTGCTGCAGCTTAGTTTCAGGGTCTTGGCAATCTTCTTATAGCCTAGGCCATTTTTATGTAGAGCAACAATTCTTTTTTTCAGATCCTCAGAGAGTTCTTAGACATGAGGTGCCATGTTGAACTTCCAGTGACCAGTATGAGAGAGTGAGAGCGATGACACAGAATTTAACACACCTGCTCCCCATTCACACATGAGACCTTGTAACTCTAACGCGTCACATGACACCAAGGAGGGAAAATGGCTAATTGGGTCCAATTTGGACATTTTCACTTGGGGGTGTACTCACTTTTGTTGCCAGTGGTTTAGACATTAATGGCTGTGTGTTGAGTTATTTTGAGGGGACAGCAAATTTACACTGTTATACAAGCTGTACACTCACTACTTTACATTGTAGCAAAGTGCCATTTCTTCAGTGTTGTCACATGAAAAGATAGAATAAAATATTTACAAAAATGTGAGGGGTGTATTCACTTTTGTGAGATACTGTATGCATTCAATTATTACTATGTATCTATGTATCCTCCTTTGCTAACCCTGAACATTGCATGATCATGTCATTGTTTCTGCCAGTTAGGCCTCCTGTATACAGACTAAAAAAAATAATGCATTTGTAGCTGTGTAGCTTTTTTTTTTTTTAACTGATCTGAACGCAGTTCAGGTTGCATTCACTCTTGAGCGTAGCGTCTTTTGAGCGCTTTTCCATCGTTCTTTCGCATGTTTTTTCAGACGTTTGTATGCAGCGTTTTTGGGCTTTGGCAGGTTTTTTTTATTAGCCAATAGAGAAAACTATTATCTGTTGCATCATTTGTTGCTAGGTATTTCAGCTTTTTTAGCTTTTATTTCTTCTTTTATTATTCATTTATTATAATGTTTTTTCGTCAGGGTAAGGTTTTCGAGTTCAGTTTAGGTTAGGAGTTGGGGTTAGGGTTATTTATTATTATTTTATTTATTTTTTATGTTATTTATTATTATTATATGAATAATAATAAATTACTGTAAAATGAATACACAAATAAAAATCATAAATAAAAAATAGATTTTCAGCCCAGATTCAGACATTTGCAGTGCATTATGGTAAACAGTCCATTTATTTTGAATGGGCTGCCAGTGCATCACAACAAACCTTTTAAAGAATGGTAATGTGCACTCTTCTACAATGCATACTTGTGAATATGGCTCAAAGTGTCACCAAACCCACATCATAAAAAAACCTATGAATAAATGGTGTATTACATGCTGTTCATACTCAATCAGTCACTATGAGATTAGTTTTCTGTATTCTGCAAAAAAACCTGCTGCTCTCTATCTCCACCTTCTGTTCATGTTCCCAATTGCAGCTGTGGTGGCAGCTCTGTACATGCTTCATTTTCTGTGAGTTTCTATGCTGAGTGTTTCTTTTCTATCACATCTGAGCAGTCCATGTGATTATAGAGTAACACGTGGGTGTATATACAGTGGTAAGTGACAGCCCACTCCCTCCCTCCTCCTCCTCCATGCCCACTAACCGCTAAACACAGGGGATATTACATGTAGATTAAAGGAGGCTTCACCTCCCTCTTATTCTAAGACTCGGTCTGGAGGGGTGTGACCCAGCCTGTGACTGGCAGAAATCTGCCCACACAATGTTATTTCCATAAAACAGTAAAGATATGATTTTAAATATGTATTTGTATGCCAATTTAAAACAGTTTATTAATTATTTATTTTTACATTGTATTCCAAAATGTGTTTTTTTAACTTGTGACCAGCAGAAGACTAGAAGCTTCTCCTGCGTATATTTCCCTGCAGTCAGGCTGGGAAAGATCTGGGTCATGTGACAACTGTAAATTGATTAGGAAAAGGGTACCTAGATGATTTTTTTTTTTTTTTACTAAAAAAATTACAGTGCCATCATTCATTATAATTAATCATTGCCATTATAATTACCTAGGGGGATGCAGCATCGGTCCAATACTGCATCTGTCCCCTGGCGCCTCTGCATTTAGAACCGAGCGATCGAACACTGCCGATCACTCGGTTTTCAGAGCTCCGTGAACAGAGAGTTGTAGACTGTCAGTCACAGCTCTCTGCTCTTCTCCCTCCTCACTCATTGGAGCGCTGGGCTGTGGAGGGGTGGAGTGGGCTGTCTCAGGCTCTCAGCGGCTCGCTGAGAGGCTGAGACGGGTGTCAGTCCAGGCACCTGGCAGATCCAAACTCAGAGATCGTGATGACGCGGTGCCTGGACCGACATAGGTGACGGACTTCAGCCCGCTCTCTGCTGAAAAAGGGTCACAGGAGTGCAAAACGAATTGCACTCCTGTTGACCCATAGGAGAAGTACAACCAAACGAGCTTTGGCTATACATCTCCTTTAACACCTACTCATTGGAGGTTCTCAGGAGCCTTGTTGGTTGGTTCATCTTCACCCCCACACAAATTAGGCTACAAAAGGAAAGTCACTGCTGATCTGGAGGGCAGATCTCAGGGAAAAAAAAAATCTGGTTTGGGTTTGCCCACAATGTAACTGAATGGCAAGTAATGGAACCCTTCAAAACCCACCTGAAAGTGTGCGCTCTATTTTTGTGTAGTTACCCTTTAAATATTACCATTGGCATTCCCTTTTTAGCTGGTTTCACTTGCCTGTTGCAGACGGGTGAAATGTGATCTAGGACACAAATTTCTGCCGCCTTTGATGTTCACTAAAATGGGCATTAGGAGAGCGAAGAAGATGGCATGGGTCTTTGCACATTGACTTATGTAATGTATCACTCATCTGTGATTAACTTTCCAGCGACCTACAAGTTTTCAGGCTTGTGTTGGAGCATTATATAACTAATGGAACATGCCAGACTGACTCATTCCGTGGCAAAATATGTTTATTGATATCTTTCTTTTTTTTTCTGTTTTCTGGCTCATATATGAGCTTTGAATACTTGCATCATGCTGCTTTTGTTTAATGTCACATTGGAACTGCAAGCATCTGGAAGGCTTATGATGCGAGATAAAATCAGAATCAGCATTAAAATTCTGTCTCTGCGGAAACACATTTCTGTCCTTCTTATTTAATAGTAAATGTAAACCATCATACTTTGCGTCCTGTAGATTAAATGGCCCATAACCTTCCCCGGGGCTGACCTGCTGGGAGTGTTTTGTTATTATATATATTCTGTTATATGTGGGGAGCACAGCAAGTCACACAATTGTATTAAATGTCACCTTGTCCTTTTCTGATTCAAAAAAAACCAAGCGGATTATTTACTCTGAATTTTGGGTGAATTTATGCAAATAATTCCTTTATGGTACATGGGAATTGGAGAGAGTGGGACCCCAGGGGGATTTTTAAGGCAACAGCTACGCCAACGAAATATGAAAGTACAGAAATTGTATATAAAAGGTCAATAACTTTATTCAAAACATCATTAAAAGGTGTGGTCCTGATAGCAGATCATAAAACAACATAGCATGGCTATAAAAATATATAGATACAATACTCATACAGAACAGGGGACCGGTCTTGAATGAAAGGACCAGCCTGCAACAAGTTCATGAAATTCCCAACATGGAAATCGAAATGACCGGTAACGTTCTTCTTCAGGGGAAATAGAGTATTGGAAAATATTCTAAGAAAAATAGTAACGGTACATTAATGTGACATACAAAAATAGTAAACCTTGCTACATAAGTAAGTAGGAAGGAGAAAAAATACAATAATACATATCAAATGTAACAGATAATACCAAAAGATGTGCATGTAAATCTGTCACTGAAAGAGCCGGTTCACACAGGGACGATCCGACTTGTGGGACGACTCAACGCGACCCCGCACAGCGCGACTTCAGCCCGACTTGCAAACGACTTGTGTAATAGAAGTCAATGCAAGTGACCTGAAGTCGCCCCCAAAAGTAGTACAGGAACCTTTTTCTAAGTTGGAGCAACGTGAGTCGCTCCTATTAGAATGGTTCCATTACACTGCATGGAGCACGACTTGAGTTGCCTGACAAGTCTCTGCCCCTGTGTGAACCGGCTCAAAGAGTCTGCGATACTCACATTGAAACTATGAGAAGCTGGTTAAGCGAAAGTGTGATTGCACCTGCCACACACCACACTTGGCGTAATAAGGTGTATGTATGGAGTTAGTTAAGGACACTCCAGATGGAAGATGGGGACCATAGGTCACTCACGAGGACTGGTAAGCAGAGAGGAATCGATCCTAGGGTGATCAATGAATGACATATAAAAAAGGCTATATTGGAAGGTAAGTGAGAGCATATGTAGTAATGGGAAGGGTTAGCACAGGAGATCAGGAAGCAGGTACAGATCCAGGCAGGTGTAGACCAAACGTGCCAAAGTGCCCACAGACCTGTTGCACCAGTAAGAGCAATAATCAAGTGGCAAGGAACAATCAACACGAAGACATCAGTCATACCTGTGTTTAGCAGTAATATGGAGTACCAAGCCTGCGTCCCAGTGAACGGCTGGGCAGTGCAATCTCTCCCAGCCCTAACTCTGCAAAACCTTTTATACCCACCAAAGGCGGAAATAGGAAGCATCTAAAAGGCCAGACTGGAATCTCTAACCAACCCAGCCTGGGAGCAATCATATCCATAATGGATGGAGAGGGCTCACAACTCCATGACCGGTCCCCCGGCCGCCCGATACATGTGCACCCAGAAACTCTTGATTTGTAGCATAGATACAGCATTATTAAGTTCATTCCTTTGATAAAAGAACCAAGAGATACTTTGTTTATAATTATCTCGCAGCACTGAGTAAACATTTCCCTGTTTTTTTGTTTTTTTAATGACAGCTGTGAGCAACGGCTCTGCACTTGCTACATAGAATCGTGGAAATGCCGGATTAAGATCGTGAGGGGGGGTTGAATCGAGATCACAATTTTTTTAACAATTAATCGTGCAACTCTACTTCATACTAGTTTAAGTAGAGGGATGTTGGGTTTTGGTCTATAAGCTTACAGTTGTATATAACCTGTATCTTAGATTAATTAGACTAGTTGGTTCTCAGGGGAAGATATAGGTCACCTTACAATAATGATCAGATCAAAAGTGCATTGAGTGCTTCCATTAAGGCTACATTCACGCCTAAGCTAATGGAAAACTAGTTACTAGGAGTAGGAGATGTTGGTTATGCATGAAATCACACAAAAAAGTGCATGAAGCACGTTTTTTCAAGCAACCCCATTGAAGTCTGTTGAAAGTCAAAGAAAGTTCTTGTTGGTTATGCAGGGTTTCAGGTATTTGAGATTCTTTGTATTTGGATTTTCTGTTCAACAATATAGCCATCAGGATGGGAATTTTTTTGCCTAATGTTTATATGCAAATTTCTATTGAAATTAAAATATGTAATATAACTAAGCTAGAAAGTGTTATTTGCAGCTGTGAGGATTCCTATTAGATGTCACTACATACAGCAAGTTTATCGCTTATGGTAATTTAAATATATCACAATATATCTTTTTTTATTGCATAGTTTGCACATTATAATTTCAGTCACACTTTTGTAGCTTTTCATTTCAATGAATTTTATTGGATTCTTCTAATACACAGTGTACATTGTACAAGGTCATGTGCAGTAAACATTTGTTCACCAACTTTACAATACAAGCGGAAAAATCTGAAATGTTACAATACGGTATGGGCCTTGTCAGAATCTACTCTAGCTGCATAAAAGATCAAAAGAAACTAAAAGAAAGAAAAAGGTAAACAAAAGACTAAGTTGAAAAATAGAATAGATGGAATGTGTAAAAAGTAAGAAATGGAGGGGGAAGTGGGTGAGAAAGAAAGGGAAGTAAAGGGTCCTGGGGACTGCTAGGTAAAGGGTCCTGGGGACTGCTAGGTAAAGGGTTCTGGGGACTGCTAGGTAAAGGGTTCTGGGGGCTTGCTAAGGGGGTCCATGATGCACTTACCTCTCATCCTACAGTAGAAGACATCCATCAAAGGTGGGAGAGAAAAAGTGTTCAACTTAAAGCAGAGTTCCACTTGTTTTTTAGTTTATTAAAAGTCAGCAGCTATAAAAAGTGTAGCTGCTGACTTTTAATAAACAGTAACTTACCTGTCTCCCGGTCCAGCGATGGCTGCGCCCGAAGCCTCGCTCGTCTCCGACAAATAATTTTCAGTCGTCGATGTGAAAAATATCGACGACTGAAAATTATTTGATTTTTTGTTCACCTTGAGACGAAATTCAACTTGTGAAAAAGAGAGGGTGGAAACTACCTACAGAAGATGACATCCTACTCTCCATTCACGTAGTACCTGGGGGAATCGTTCGGGGGTCTTGGGAAATGGATCGTCAGGGGTCTTGGGAAATGGATCGTCAGGGGTCCTGGGAAATGGATCGTCAGGGGTCC